>JAAGKR010007208.1:0-38173 GCA_011419295.1 Clarias macrocephalus | reverse complement strand
TGTGATCATGACAGTCTCGCTAATGATGTAAAGCTGAAAGTCGTGTTGCCAGATTGGACAGGTTTCCTCGTTTGGCTACTTTTTAACTGAATTCCTGCGTAATGCTGAAATTAAGTATAATATAAATAGTCTTAAACACATTTCTTGACAAAAGAAAAAGCACAAAACTTGCTGTTTAGCCATGGTTAAAGACTACAGTATAAACAAGGATGATGAAATCCATCCTTGGCAACCAAAATCAGCATAACTGCAAATGGAACATATTACATATCATTAATGCTGTCAACAGCTTGTCAGACAATTTACAAGATGTCACGGGTATATTTAAGTTAAACAGTACATGTGTATATTTACTTACAACTACGTGCTGGCATGTCATTAAAAAAACAAAAAAAAAAAGCTTGGAGTGTGTGTGTGTGTGTTTGTGTGTGTCCATATGTGTGCAAACTCACAAGATCTACAATGCTTATGCTGCTTAGTCTTAAAACTCATTAAAATCTCCTCCTGAGGGAGAGTTTATCATTCATGACTAATTAATCGCAATGCATACTGTATCACATGAGGCGGAACAAACTCACATATACACAACCATTCTTGAAAGTAAATAGCAAAGAAATAATTTCAAGTTACTGCAAAGTTAAAAGAAAAAGAAAAATTATATATATATATATATATATATATAATTTTTCTTTTTCAACCACTAGAAGTGGTTTTCAGCGATGTGGGATTTTGCAAACCTGGCAACCTTAAGTTATATTTTATGCCACTTGATGTATTTTAGAATCTCACATGAATGGCAAATGTCATGCACATTAATGGGTGTGGCAGAATGAAGCTGTGAGGAAAATATACATAAAGGTATGTCTGAATGACAGGAATATGTCGTTTTTACGCATTGATGAAATCCAAAATGTTACTTCTTATCTCATGTCTGAAAAGGGCTTATGAAGTCACATGAGGTTACATCAACATCAAAGAAGTTAAAGCTCTTTACAGCTTGTCTTTCAGGCCAGGTAAACACACCTAGCAAAGGCCTGCGAGCAGAGCAATTAGCTCAGAGACACATACTTGCCCAGAGGGTTAACGGCTTTCTCTTTGTGTGTGTGTGTGTGTGTGTGTGTGTGTGTGTGTGTGTGTGTGTGTGTGTGTGTGTGTGTGTGTGCAAGAGAGAGAGAGAGAGAGAGAGAGAGAGAGAGAGAGACCACTTAAAAGATCAGAGAGACAGTAACACACAGGAGAGATGCAGAGTCAAAGGTGCCAGTGGAAACACTTCCACAGAAATCATCTCTCTCCTTTTTTTTTTTTCGTCCGATGTGAGCGAGCCCCAGCCTCTCTCGTTCAACCTTAACACGAATAAGTGGCATCTTTCACTGGCCCATGAATGAGCATCATCCCTCATTTTGTTTGATGTGACACTCTTCTGTCAACAGCTCAGGCCAGATAAGAGACATTTGTTTCTGTTTTGTGGGTTTTGTGGATTTTTTTCGGCCCATGTCCCTGTGTGATTTGTGTCCCACAGATGTCAATCAAATCGCCTGACTCCACCCACATAGCAGGGATTAATGGAGGCCATTAGCTCACGAATGAAAGTCGAATTTAAATTGTTGGCTTGTTTTTTATTTTTTATTTTTTTTATTAAATTAAATTAAAATTATATTGGAATCTTCCTATAAACTTTGTATGACTTGCTAGAGGTGACATTAAAGCAGCAGTCAGAACAAAATTCACTAAAGGAGGAAGTTCCTTCAGTGTTTTTGCCTTGCTATGTTTTACTGCAGCTTGCACACCTCTGAAAAACACTTCACTTTTCTTTTATTCTCTGAGCCACTGACTTTACTCGACAGTATCACACAGTTCACCAGTCAAGTCTCTCTATACAAGGTGTTTGTGCAGCGAGCAGCATAAATCTCCTGTTCTCCTGAGAAAAGGACTCACTCGAGGATGCACTTATGAAAGGGATGGGGGAATGGAAAAGTCAGAAACAAAGAGCCAGGAAGAATTAAAGATGTGTGTTGTATGTGTCATATCTAAGAAATTAAGCACACCAGAAAATGATAGCATATGAATAAACACAAGGATAAATCTGAATATACTGTATATTGTTGAAAGAAAGAGTATATCAGTATATCAACAATAACAATATCAATTAGCAAAATAATTATATGGGGGAAATAGTGGAACAAAATTTATATTTCCTATAAACAAATTAAAACATGATAATCTACAATCAGGAAGCCATTCATTTTCAGTATCAGCTTAGTAACCTCAGTAAAGGGATCACGGTAACGCCCAAGGCTGAAATTGTCAATGAGCACAATTCATCAAATGTGTAAAAGACAAGTATTTAAGAGATAATTATAGTCATATCATGAATTGTAACAGTTTGGGGGCTTATCTTGTTGCATACCAGTCTAAATGTAGATTTAGTGGAGCCAAATCTATTAAGAAAATCTATTTTTAAAAAATTTAATATTCTTGGTAACGACAAATCGCTATATTTTTGTAATATTCACTAAATTAAAATAAATAATATGTAAAAAGTACCAAGTAGAAATATCCATTACAAGTACTACAAATTATAGTTTGCAAAATATTCTAAATTGAATATAGTTTTGAAAAAAAAAAAAGCAAAATGGAATATCTCCATTTTAGCATATTTGAGAAAAATAATAATAATAAAAGAAAAAGTAAACACAAGCTGTTAGAGTATAATTAGCAAATCTTTTCTTTGAGTCACGAGGGTGTTAAAAAGCACACACTTTACATCAAATTGTCTTGGCTATATCAATGTAAAAAAATTTATGATTTTTCAAAAGGCTATAATTCCACCAGCCATATTTTTGTCCCAATGAATAAATCAGCCTGCAATGTGTGTGTGGCAATAAATCTAAAGATACAATTTAATATCAATTATAGTCATATGCCGGTACGGTCCAGTACTACGTACAACTAATTGATTCCATTGATGGAACACAGGTACTGGAAAGAGAGGAGAGCAGCTGCCAAAAACCACCACCAAAGCCAGTCAGGGTAGCACTTTCAGGAATAAAAAATATCTGATAATGTCATCTTAAAAAAAAGCATTGCCTCCTTAGTAATTACTTCTAAGTAATTCAGAATTGCATCTGAGCCATCATCCGTGTAGTCTTTTAATCTTACAGTTTCTAGTTAACGTGAACGCAAGCTTCCACCAACTACCAACGCGGATGGTTCAGAGGTAATTCGGAAGGCTGAATCCCAAATCCCTCTCTAACCCCTGAACAAGAGAACTACTTCTGCAGAACAAGGGATTCTACACCCTACAAACGCATTACCTTTCCATTGTACACTATATAGGGTTCAACTACCTGATGTTCTATGGTGGGATAAGTGGCATAAAGAGAAACTTATAAGAGAATAAGAGACATAAAGAGAAACGTATGAGATTTACAGGACTGTCCACCATCTTCATGCTTTATTCTTTGGCTACATAGTACCAGTAAGAATTTAAAAGTTAAATCGTTCACTCCTGATTATAGTGATAATGAGTTTAATAAAATAATTCTTAAACAGGAATATTTTGTTTCAGACAACCGTAAATGGCCGAAAATGGCGTTTGACTCATTATACTTTCAAACTGCTTTCAAACTGTTTAAATATTGTAATGTAGTGACATCAAAAACTTTATGAATCTGAAATTATTATTATATACTTAATTTTGAACAAAGAATTTTATTTTGCAATTTTGCATTCCAAGCAATTATAAAAAATACTCAGTTTAGCTTTTTTTTTTTTTTTTTTTTGCACCATTTGTAAGGTCACTCTAGTTCCAGTCTAATAATTTTGAATAATAAGTTTTCAGTGTTATTTTAGAGTGTGTTGTGTATTGTACTGTGAAACAAATCTTAATAGAACTGAGTGGTAAAACATAAGTGAGTTTAGTAAGCTATACTATATGAAGGTGAGTCAAAAATGATCTTTACACCAGTAATATTAAAACGTCTCTTGGCCACCTCAAGGCTACTGTCTCCCCAGTCACTGCTGTGTATGTGTGAACGTGTCACATCAGTTAATTTGTAACTGCAGTGCGAGCAAAAATGGACGAAAGAAGAGCAACATGCAGTGATTTATTTTTTTGTTTTCTGAGGGTGTATCTCAGGTATATATTAAAGACATTGTGCGCAATATGGAGAAATTTTTTCTTTTGAATAATTGTGTATGAATGTGTAGAGAAGTTCAAGGAAGATCGCACAACTGCTTGGCCATTGAGAAGGATCCTTCCTGCTCCATCGTATTTTCACCTGTTCGGTTCTCGGAAAGCAGCCATACACGGACGAAGATTCACTTCTGATGAACTAGAGAAGACAGCGGAGCATTCGTCAGGGCTCACAGTTCAGCCTAAAACAATTTTTAATGAGGGGATACGAAAGCTTGTTGACAGATGGACAAGTGCATTGAAAAGCAAAGAGATTATGTCAAAAATTATGTAATTTTTTTTCCCTAAAAGTTAATTCACATGAATTTTACAGCCGATATACGGAATTATTTTTTTTTACTCACCCTCATATAATTGTGATGTGCTTCCAAGTAAAATGCGATCCAAACCAATAACATGTAATAACTCATATTTCAGTTTATAGTCATTTATCACTAATATGCTAATAATATGAGCTACCTTCATGTTTAAAATATCTCTAAATGAGGAAAATTCTCACCAGCTAGTTAGCTTTCACTTATTACTTGACAGCTAACAGAGAGCGACAAAAGGACACCCGATGTCGTAGCTGAAACATGACTGACACAAAACGTGTTATTTGGTGGCACATTTACTTGCTAGCTAATACATTTGTGATTTGTCTGACCTCATTTTAAACTGGAAAAACAAATCTCGTGCATAATTTGTAATAGATTTGATCACTTTTAGCATGCATGCTAATTCGTTGACTTAAACAGAAAATTAGACATGGATACTTCTCTAAAGTACTGACAAAACCACATCGCTAGCTAGCTCGATAAATAACCAAATTAGCTAAATAATCAAATTAGCATGTTAGCATATGAAATCCATAAGCTGTGAGGTGATGTGAGACTTCTTGCAGTCGCTTTAGTGAATCTAGATTTGACAAAACCCAAATAACTGGGTCCCACCGAGCAGATTTTAAAAGTCTATTTTTTAAGCTGTAATAAAGAAGCAGCTTGGCCTCTCTAAGGTGTCATGGCTACAGGGGTCTATTTGTCCTCTCACCTCAAGAATGAGCCGCTAGGTCTTTTTCGCAGCGTGTATGTATGGCTATGTGCGAGTAAAGGTGATTTGAGGGTGTTTTGATATGAGAGCCAGAGGAATGTGCACAGGTGTGTGTATATGTGTGTATATGCGTGTACATGTGTGTGCGTGTCTGAGCCAGTGTAGGGGGAGCGATGAGGTAAGCGCTCACAGCTATGAAACCATATCTGAGACGGATTAAAAGGCATTTTCCTCTGCTCTTTTCAACTTAGCCAGGTGTTAAGACCGGGATGTTACTTTGCCCGTGTGTGTGTGTATGTGAGTGTGTAGCTTTGAGGCAGCGAAAGGGAACCACATTATCTGGGTATAAAAAAGTGACTCATTAGTTCGCTCTCTGGTTTGTTATATTCTGTAAAGATTCTTTGTGTCATTGTAGTGAAACATCTATAGCTCATTTAAAACCATTTCACCAATGTACAAAGCTTGACGTTGACTTTTTTCTGTTTACTTCCTGATAAAACAGTATCTGCTGCAAGGAAATGCTTTGTTTGCTCTGGCAGAGTAGAGTCACAAAGGAAGTACAAATACACATGCTAGACGTTAGTCATGACCTTAATAGTGAAGGCTGACATTACCGAAACTGACCCTTTTGCTTCCGTTTGTACAGTTTTATGCATAGCTGAGGCTTGTTTATGATATCACAGTTATGTTGAATTTATCTTCTTAGCATGTAATCAGTGATTAGTTATCAAGAACTAACTGTGAAGTCTTCTATTGAGGTGGAGTTTGTTCAGCACTAATGGGTAAAGTCTCAGTGCTTTATAGTAGTTGGTGGTATGGCTAAGCTTGTTTCCCTGTGACAAGATGGGGGGGCAGTGATACCTGAAGTGTATTCCTCATGTCATATGTTGCAATGTGCAGGCGGACTCGAACGGGAGACAATCTGATCATTTTTCGACATAAAACACTTTGGTAGTCAATAAAATAAAATAAAAATTTTTTTTAATTCGTTCCGTGCGGCCCGGTACCAAATCACGCACGACCCGTTACCGGTCCGTAGCCCGGTGGTTGGGGAACACTGCTCTACAGAATGAATGGACACGAATTCCCACAGAAACACTCTAAAATCTTGTGGACAGCTGTGGAAGAGCAGAACCTGGTAAAGCTGTAAATAGGGGACCAACTCCATTTTGAGGTATATGTATTTGGATACAATGTCATTGCAGGTTTGGCCAAATACTTTTGTCCACATAGTGAAAATAAACAAAAGGGATCATGAAGACTAAAGGGTCATCAAAACTGTGTGTGCAGGTGTGTGGTTTGTGCATGTGCCCTGTGATGGATTGGCACCCTGTCCAGGGTGTACCTCAACTTGTGCAAGTTTCCTCAAATAGACTTCAAGCTTCTTGCAACTCTGTATAAGATAAGAAGTGTGCAAGATGAATGAGGTGGCGATACGGCCCCATTTAGCTTGCAAGTATGGTATTCCTCCTGTTGACCCGTCACACACCAAAACAATTGACAAAAAATGTATCTAGTGGTAAACTGGTAGCATACTGAGCCATGAAAACATGCACAACTTTACTTTACAGGATGGACATTTTACTTTTTACACAAGTGAGGTGCCTGGGTCAAAGCCCAGGACAGGAGCAGTGGTGCATGCACAGAGAACCTAGACTGGTTTCTGTGTCTGATGGAGGTTTTTAAGTCCAGTTTTACTCGGGCTAACACACCATCACATAAACATACTGACTGACTGAGTAAGATGGGGATTGGTCAGAAAAGCACTCATGATGCTACCACCACCATGCTTCACTGAAACCGTACTGAAGTTCCACCAAACACAGTCTTTTGTGCCAAGGACAAAAAATTAAAATTAAAATCTGTTGTGGCTCGTTCAGACCAGGGAACCTTTGTTTGCATTTTGCCGAACTGCTCTTGCATCAAGCCCAGCTTTGTGATGTGGCCAGGCTATTTTTTCCCCATGAATAGCTCCTCTAATCTGAGAGCAGTGATTCTCTCATGTGTTGTGTTAAGATATTTGCACATTTCAAACTCTTAAAAAAGAAAAAGGTTGTCAAAACTTTAATTTTATTAGGCTTATATGATTGTTTTATAGTGTAGGTAAAATGAAACCAGGTCTCACATAGTGTACTCACCCAGGCATATGACGATTAGTAAAGCTGCCAAATTTATAATGCTGTCCTGGGTGTGTATGGAAATTGATTATCTGTCTTACAAATTTCAGGACTCTGATGCACATAAATCTGTTTGAATTGCATTGAATATTATTGGCAAGGACATCACAAACTCCAATGCATTTTCATAACCGAATGCTGGATGAACGCCCGTTCCGTCAAAATGGTCTTTCACTCAACTCACACCCTGGTTTCCATCTGGCAGACACTTATGAAGAATCGTGTCCCGATCCCAAGACTCTCAGCCGCAGATCTGTGTGCCTGTATTGTATTCTGCTCACATGAAAATGAAAGCATATGCCAAATGAACACTTGTTTGGTTCTCCTGGAAAGCACTCTGTTTGCATTGTATTCTAGGAGATGACGTGAAGTGGACCAAGAGCTCTGACAATCCCTTTCCATTTCTCCTTCCTTACCCGTACACAATTGTCCTCGTCTTTCATTTCCGCTCTTTCTCCTCTACTGTGTTTTTTCTCCCAACAGCATTGTCTTATTTCACAGTTCAGGTTTGGGTAAACACTGAGTGACAGTGAAATTGTGTGTGTGTTTGTGTGTGTGTGTGTGTGTGTGTGAGCTACCTCAGTGGCGCTTCTCTGTTCTGGCTAATCCAAACACAACTTCAGAGGGAGAAGCTCTCCGCATGTGGCTGCATGAAAGGGAGCGGCGAGCCTCGGGTGAAGAGACAACATCTGAGGAGAAAAAAGGAGGGAAAAAAAAAAACACAGAACACCTCCCTGCGTCTCGGCCCAAGCCAAACTTCAGGAAAATGCAAAAAACGCTCGTGTGTCTATGCAAACGCCCGCAGCGCCTGTCTCTGCTCTTCAGCTTCCAAACACAATCTGTCAATTATGGCGTCCGCAGGATTAGCTGATGCTTTGAATCACATCATCGGAATATTCACTGTTTTTTTGGAGGGGTGGGGGGGAGGCTGCCTATAATGCATAAATTACACACACTGAGCCTCATGCCAGGTTCAGTTTAAGAATCCTAATCTGAATGCAGTGCTGGTTCGAACTTTCTGCGGGCCATGAATCAGGGGTTCTTAAACTTTTTGTGAGTTTGTTGAAGGCATGGAGTTTTTTTTTTTTTTTTCCTTCAACATTCAGTTAACAGACTATAACCATGAATCCATTCTTTGGTAGATGCAACACTTCACAAAGCTATGTAACCTTAATGGGGGGAAACAACTTTGTTGTTCAATCAAATGAAAAATCTACATGTCACTAAAATCTATTTCCACACTCTTCATCCATCCATGACTTCACACCAGCCATGAGTGCTGTAGGAACAATCACTGCTGAGAAACCCCAAATCTGGCAACCTAGATTTTAGCAACCTAGAAGGCAAACATACACACACAGTCACACAAACATTGACACACTACAGGCAATGCCAATCAGACTTCAATACATGTCTTTGGACTGTACGTAAAGCTGGAGTACCATGAAAAAACTCACTACTTATGGGAAGACCATGCAAGCTCCAAGTATGCAGAATGCAGTCAGTGTTGAACCTCCAACACTGGGGTTATGAGGTGACAAACCCTTCTGGAATCATATTAGTCACATCTCCACATCAGAAATATTTCCAGGAGCTTAATTTAAACAGCTCCATTTTTTTTTTTTTAAATCCAGACTGTTTTTTCAGTAACCTTTAGAGTTTCCGCTTCCGAAGAGGTATTTGTCTGAGATCCCGTCCTGATTGAGGTGAAGTTTTCTTAAGTAGGCTTCACAATCTGACCACAACTATTATACGCTATTGAAAAAAACAAGCGAAACAACAAGCACAGGTTGTGCGGCATATCCGGTTCAGCTAAATGTTTCTGCTAGGCTTTGCCAGGCATGTCAAAAGCAATGCCGTTTTCTTTGTACAGTTTCTTTGTAAAGACATGCCAGTAATAGCAAAGGCAAAATGTTAATGTTGCATGCTGTGTTCAGCTTGTTTACAAAACGCCATTAATGCTCACACAACAAAGCAAAAGCAATTAAGGACAACTTCAGTCTCTTCCTCTTCTTTGTTCTGTTTTGCTGAATCATTGTGTCACGGTTCTTGGGCTAAGGTAAAAAAAAAAAAAAAAAAATCAAAACAGGAATTCTTCCAGACACGGTGTAGCACCACAAAACGTCCTGAAATTCAGAGGACAGGTTAAAAGTAATAATTTCATATACCTGTAAACTCGTGAAAGGATCATGGTCAACCAAGGCTTACCCATGTCCATGGGGACCAAAGGCCAGCACGTACGGTCCGATCCTGCAGAAGACCCAATGCAGCACAACTTGTCCTATGAAGTCAATGCTAGCCATGATAGAAAGATATCAAAACGTCCAGCGCACCACAGCACACAGCGAATGGGGACCTGCACGCAAAGAGCCCAAGGCTGCCAACCTGGTCCCCAAATTCCCCAGATCCCTGTCCAACCAAGCATACATGGGATGCTCGCAGACAAACAACTCCGATCCGTAAAGGGGCCACCCCATCCATAACAACCAAAAGATTTGCTGCCAACATTCAGGTGCCTGACACCTCCAGGGGTCTTGTGGAGTTTTGCCCCAAGAGGCCAGCAGGCCCTCAGGGGAACCTACTGTACACAAAATTGGGCATAATGTTTTGCGTTGTAATGTTTTCATTTGGACTAAACAGGAAGAAGAAGCTCCAAGCACAGAGAGGAAAACAGAGAGATCAGGAAGGAATGAGAGCAAGGGAGTGAGCGAGAGAGAGAGAGAGAGAGAGAGAGAGAGAGAGAGAGAGAGAGAGAAATCAATGGAGCAAATATCGCTGCAGGCTCGTGCAGTTTTATCTGCCTTTGAACGAGTCAGCTTTAATTTGCCTTTGATCTCAATTTGCTGCCGTATACGGATCTCCTTCTCTCCTCAATAAGGACTGGGGAGGAAGGTTTTCTACCGGATTTTCTCAAGCTCTCACTTTTCATCTTCTTTCTCTTTTCCTCAGTCTCATGCTCCAGCCTGGCAAAATAAATAAATAAATAAATAAATAAATACATGAATGAATACCTTTAAATATTCCATCAGTTTTGCATGTTTAATTTTCTCAGGATGGACTAAGGGGACTCCAAATCACCACAATTGAGCTCTTAAGGACACAAATGTGATGTCGCTCTAAACTTTATTTAACCCAGATAGTTGAGTTTAAGTATTTTAGCTAGAAGTGTCCTTATTTTAATACAACCTGGATTTTCATCACAATGTATTAAATTTAATACATTTTTGGCAAAACAAATTCAAAGTGTAGTGGCAGACATGTTATCTGTGACGTGCCTAAGCACTGCCATTGTAAGGTTTTTTGCACATATAAGGAGAGGTAAAGAGACATTATCTTATTACCATGACGTCACCAGTGCACAATAATTGTACATATTTTACCATGCAAAGCCTCGAGTCACCTCAATTCATCACATTAAATTAAATGAAATTAAATTGTCCAGGGGACCCCGCCTCGTGCCCTGTCTCCTGGGATAGGCTCGGGACCCTGAATACAGGATAAAGCAGAATAGACGATGAGTGAGTGAGATTAAAGTAAAAAAAAAAATGAGGACAGGCTGAAAAGTGATTAAAGATACAATTTAAAAATAGGTTGTTTATGTAACAAGCTCACCAGCAACCTCATTTCCCCTCTCATCTGTTCCAACCGTTCAGCATTCAGCATCAGCAGTATACTAATCACTGATCATCTGATCATCTGTCGTCATCTGCACCTGTTTCTTACTGGTTCATGCATTATGTCAGATGTTTATTATGCTTGGATGAGGCATAGGTAGGCGGCACGGCGGCTTAGTGGTTGGCACAGTCGCTTTGCACTTCCAGGATCCGGGTTTAATTCCCAGCCAGGTTCGATTCACGCCTGCATGGAGGTTGTGTGTTCTCCCTGTGCTTGCTCGGTTTCCTCCCACAGTCCAAAGACATGCAGATTAGGTTAATTGTCGTTCCCAAATTGCCCACATATGCATATACTTTGTAGAATGACAATAAAGTTAAACCTAAACTAATCTCATTTAAATTATGTTGTGGATACTGTTAGTACATGTGCACCTTCACTTTCATTCCTGTGCAAAGCCTGAGAACACAAATATGTCTCTATTTTCTGTACGTACTTTCTCTCTCTCTCTCTCTCTCTCTCATCCTCTCATTCTTTCATAGACTCAGCTCCAGAGACACAACAGGTTGACACACACAGCACAGCTGGTCAAGTTCTCACTGTAACACCCCCCCATACCCCCCCCCCCGCCAAAAACACACACACACACACACACACACACACACACACACACACACACACACCACCCCCCTGCACCATGCCCCCTTTCTCCTGCCCTATCGTCCCCCTTCCCACCCACTATGGCCTCATCTCATCGGACCGAAGTATAGTGCGGGAGAAAGAGAGAAACTGGCAGTGGCACTAAGCCCTCTGCACTGAGAATCATCTGGGTTTTTTTTTTTTAAATATTAAAACTTACACTAGGAGTTTAATAGCAATTGGCATATGAATGTGTGTGTTTGGGTCTTTAAACTTGACATAAACCAGAAACCAGGATTATTATGAACCACAATACAGGATTATTTATCCATTATTATTTATATGGTCACTAAGAAAATATGAAAATGCGTTGTTGATTTACCTTGTGCTATAACATTACATATTAATATAAGTGGATAAAAACTATACATTATATTCATAAATTTTTTGAAATAGAATA
The DNA here is from genome assembly GCA_011419295.1 of Clarias macrocephalus. Lineage (NCBI taxonomy): Eukaryota > Metazoa > Chordata > Actinopteri > Siluriformes > Clariidae > Clarias > Clarias macrocephalus. Next base: position 26,061 of record JAAGKR010007208.1, on the reverse strand, counting down.
GAAAACTCCAGGATGCTCTGTAGCAGGAAAATAATCAGCTTCAGGGTAGAAATAGTAAAAGTTTTAAAGCTTTATTTAACTCTATTTGAGTACTAACCAGGGGTATAAGTATTAAACATGGATGCATTCACATGACAGAGTTTGCAGACTTGTGTGTAGGTAACCAAAAACTTAAACACAACAGAGGTTTATACTTAAAGCTTTGGGTTCTGTATGTGGGTGTGTATATAAGAATGTGCATTGACTGAGGCTGTCTGAGTGCTCGTTGAACTGAGGAAGACTGAGGGTTCTCTGGCAGAGAATGGCCAGCGTTCTCGCTGAGGAGAATGAAGAGGAGTCTAATCTAATTTAGGTGGAGAGTGTGTGCGACTGTGTGAACTGTGGGAATAGTACGTGAAGGCCCTCCGCATGAATGGATCCTCCGGAGCCAAAATCAGCGGGGTGTCCCCATATCCCCCTTTTTTCCTATCCCTCTCTCTATTTTTCTCTCTCTCTCCTCTTTCTATCCCTTATTCCCTTCCCCCTTCAGACGCACTGCTGAATCCTGGCACTCAAAGACGGATTAGAGAAAAGAGAGAGTAAGGGAAAGAGAGAGAGAGAGAAAGACTCCTTCCTGATTAGCGATTCACACTCAAGTGCCCTTACAAGGACCTCGGGTAGTTTTCAATCACTTCATTATCTCTTAGGAACACACAAGATATCCATTTGTCTCATTCACTCCTGTAACCTTTGGTCACCTCAGTAATCCAGACACAGTAGGACCTCGTCACCTCTACCATCTGGTCCGATGCGATATGTTTGCAAACTTCTTAATTTAACATTTAGCAAACTTTAGCTAGTGCTTCATTTCAAGAGAGGGATGTCTTTCTCAGGGCTGAAGCGATTATAAAAAATTCAATATCATGGTCTTCAGTACATCAAAGTTCACGTTTTCAAAGAGGACGACTTTAAAGGAACAGTTTGGCCAAAAATTAAATTTGCACAGCCAAGACGTGCTTGCCGTCTGAAGTTTGCTACTTTATTTTTTCGCGAGTTGTATGCAAGAAAACTTTTGTAAAATAGCAAATAAGTATGTAATGATGCGTTTATAAGAAATTGAAATCCAAATTGTAACTTTATTATCACATAGGCAATATGCAACGTGGAAAGTTTTCAGCCTGATTTCCTCCAGACTCTGACCAGGAAAGTAATTAAAGAGACAAGCCGGCTCGCTCGACCGTTTCCAGCTCTTCCCTACATTTCTATAGACACTATAGACACTATTTCAAAGGCTAAACTTTATATAACACAGTATTACATCATACGAGCTTCCAGGATGGGTCATGTTTTTACTCTTTCACTAGTCGTTCAGCTATTTTTGGCTTTGGAAGCCATGTTGACTGACGGCTAGTTGAAAGCTGGGTGCGCTCAGTAGTTAAGTGTAAGCTTCTGAGAGCTCATGAAGTCATCTCTGTTTACACACGACGTCTGATGGAAAGGTTCATGCGTCTGCTCCACGGTTTCAACCATATGATTGTGGCTGCGCTGTTTACAGCTTGGCCCGAGTGACTCGTTTTACATCAGTGTGGACGGTTTCTATTCCGGTATGAGAAGTGAACTGGAAATGCTGTACATAAACCATTAAAGCCAAATATAAACACTAGGATCGACATCAAAGCTGTAAAGTTATGTTCTTTAAACAGTTAAGGCTACGCAACATGATCATTACGTAGGTCAAAGGTCGATTAAAAGTGGATCAATTTACAAAGTAGGGGAAGTTAATATCCAACAGTTTAGCATTATGCCAACTATAATATTTGCTAAATGTAATTATTGCTATCAACAGCATACTTTTGTTGCTTTTTTCAAACTTTATAAAGAAATTAAATTAGCTCGCCAAACAAGATTTTGGTATGTAGTTTCCATTATTTGGTAGCTACAATAGCCTTGCAGCTTCGATACAAAAAAAAAAAAAAAAGACACATTTTTACACAAGCAAACTCCACTCTCAGCTAATCGACTACATTTTGGCCAAATTTTAATCCTTATGATGTATTTACTCACAATTGCAACATTTGTCAGCTAAAATGTAAATCGACTAAGTAATTTAAATTTCAATGTAACAATATTACAAATGAAATTCTAATTTATTTCCATAACTAATTTACATGGTAGTTCTAACCATAGTATGTGACATTATCAATTATTTTATTTCTGTATGTTTTGTATATGAACTGTTTGACAAGAAAATGCGATAACTCCAAAAGTTTATTTAAAAAAATTTAATTAATTAAAAAGTATATTCTGTGCATGTTTTCTTTGAATCACAAATATTTTTAATGTTTTAATATTTCAGTGTCATGATTTTTATGTGATTTTGCAAATAGCTATAACTCCACTTTTAACTTGTTTTTGTGGTTATTTAGCATCATTTGGTTGAATTTTAATACAAACTATATCAAACGCGTGCTTTGATAGTGATTTTGTAATAAGTCAATTAGCAAGTAGTGGCAAATTAGACAATTAAACAAAAATAATTACGATTTCTAATTAAAAACCTTGTTGAGGATCATGGGAAACATTTTAAACAATATAAAAACCTTCAGCTTACAGAATCGTCAGCATCCTCCTCTAACACTGTTAGCTTTATCTCATATTTTGTTCCATTCCTTTATAATGTTAGGATGTTAATCAGTCACATGAACCAAATACAGACCAATTACAGAATAAATGTAAAAATAAATCCAAAAATAGGATAGGCAGCTTGGGTTCCTCTATGCATAACAGTCAGTGACAAGTGGTGACCTGGACTGATATCCAGGATTAACCCTTTCATGTCTAATTAATTAATGAAAAACATATCCAGATTTTTAAAATCTAAATGTATTTAAATTGATAAATAATAATAAAAAAATGTCATGCCTCTGTGTACAAAAAATGCATGCAGGAAAAAAAAAACATTAACATTATAGGGGGAAAAATTATGATGTGATCATAAATGTTTTGTTCACTTGTTTAGATTCAAGGCTGAGATATTTATCTTTAATGACTATAATTATGAAATGCAGCAATATTTTTCTTGACATATCCAAAATGTATGCGATCTGTTGCACAAAATTAAAAATATATCATCTTAAAAGGGGACAACATTCAACAATATAATAAAAGTGTTTTATATTTGATTTAGGCTTTTGTGTAGAACATTTGGACAGATACTAGTAACATGCTTCATTAAGAAATGCAAATTGTCTACAGAGCAAAAGCAGTCAGGAAAATGGTTTGTGTTACATTACAGCAAGTGATTTGGATATGATTTTCTTTTTAAATTTGATGTGTTCCCAAAATCAGATGTGCACAAATATACGTTGGAGACACAGTTGATCAGGTTTAAACTGATATACAAAGGGACAATTAGAAGTCATTAATAAATGATTTGTTATTGACCCATTAAAAGCGCATGTTCTGATTGAACGCAGTACATGTTTTTGAAGTAGCCGAGGGCTTAAATGATTAATCAGAGGGCTCTTGACTGATCGGTTTTCCATCGCTAAAATGTGTCTTTAAAAAAAAAATCCTTTTTAAAAGAGAAGAGAAGAGAAGAGAAGAGAAGAGAAGAGAAGAGGCCCGTGGTAAGCAGATTAAGATCCTGCCCCTCCCATACGTTTAATCAACATGCCCTTTCAGTCTGAGAGCACAATACGAAACATGTCCAAAATCCACCATTGCTACCAGCCCACTTTACACACACACGCACACAGACACACATATTCAAAACCCATGTATGCAAAAGTCAATAGTCCGGATGTCTGGCACGAAAGAGCCACTGACTTTGCTGTTGAAAGTAGACCGTGGATGTGTGTCAGAAGCAAAAAAATCATCACAGCAACCTTTTAATTTAGCTAGCACCTACCATAAGATTAGAAGAGGACAGGCCAATACAAAATACAAATTTAATTTACAAAAATACAAAAACACGAACATGATAAAAGTAGTTACTCCAGCAAATTGAAAGTACTGTATACGTCTAATTTAAGTGAATAATTGGGAAATTAGTAGCTATTTCACTAAAAGTCCCAATCTCACAAATTGCGGTCATAGACACAATGTGTCCACACTGCAGCAGGTGGATTATCTTTACATTTACATTTAGGCATTTGGCAGACGCCCTTATCCAGAGCGACTTACATTTTTATTTCATTATACATCTGAGCAGTTGAGGGTTAAGAACCTGCTCAAGTGTTAAGAGGTATTTATTATTTTTGATGGTGGAGTTAAGATTTTTTTAGGTAATTAAATGGGCACTTTAAAGCTGTATGGTGCTAAATTCACTTTTTTATATAAAAAGAAGGGGGAAAAAAGGTTTACTGATTTATTGTAGTTGAGTAATGGTTAAAAAAAAATCTTCATGTTGAAAATACTCATGAATCAGTCTTTGTTATGTCATGTCCAAAGTGACCAGAAAGTTAAGTTCATATACCAACATTTAGTAAAATGTGTCCCAGTGTTCAGAGACCTGGTGTTTGTTTTTTAGATATTTTCCAACCAACATGTCGGTGTTCACCCTGTATCTGAATGGGCCCTGACCACCTGCAACAGTTACTATAGCACAAGTGTTCTGGACACACCCATGTTTAATCCTGTCCACTGCTGAGACAGATACGATAACTGCCAGGTTTAAACAAGCCCTCAGACCCTTGAGTAAGATGATTAACCTTTAATAGCACATGTCTATGTTAACATTGAATTCGCCTCAATTTTTAGTTACTTTAGATAATAAGAAAAGATGAAATTTTGGTATATATTTTGTCAAATATCAAGTTATTCGCTGCAAAAGTGTTTAGAGGGTCATGTGAACTTCAATAGTTTCATATTCATGATTTACTTCTTACTCGTCTCACAGATACTATAGTGTCAATATGGGGGGGATTTCTTTTTTTGGTTTGTTTTTGCTCTAATCACTGCTCCTAATCATTTCCTGGTGTATCATTCAGAAGACAGAAGGCAGCATCTCTGTCCAGGTGATGTCTGATATCTTATTTTTATCAACTTCATCATGTAGTTTTAGACTTCACACACAAACGAAGAAAAATAACTTATGAGATTTCCAGTAATTTTGACTTATCTATATTCCCAAAAGGGCACGGAAAGCCTACTTCTTCTCACCCCTCCTTTCTTTCATCCATGGTTAAATATGTAAATACAATGTCTAAAGTCATTCTTCAAAGGGGAACAAAAGAAGAAAGGGGTCTGACAGAGGGGGGGGGGGGCCAAGAGAGATTGAGAACGAGAGAGAGAGAGAGAGAGAGAGAGAGAGAGAGAGAGAGGTCGCTATAAAATGCTTTCCTTTCTCCATAACGTTAGCCAGAGGGGGGCCTCCTGCGGGCCGAGAGGAGCAGCAGGGGTGCGCGCGGCCTCCATAGAATCACACATCGCTCACAAAAAACATGAAATATCTTTTCAGCCTGATCCATCAAAGCGTAACCCCCCACCACCACCACCACCACCACCAATCCCTTTTTCTTTATTAGTTACAGAATTATCCCACACTTTCTGATTTGCTTCAAGACAGAACCCAACTAGCCATCTCTAGCTGGGATGAGGTAAAGGTAAAGTGTGTGTGTGTGTGTGTGTGTGTGTGTGTGTGTGTGTGTGTGTGTGTGTGTGTGTGTGTGTGTGTGAGTGAGGCAAGTAGAACAAGAGATGCAGAAATAACAGCATAAAAGAGAATGGTGGGAGTTGATAAGGCTACTGATATCACAGATCGGACACTCGTGATTGGTCGTCTTTTTGTTATTCCTGGTTCAAAGGAATCCTCTTGACAGCAAAGCAACCATAACAGAGTGAGACAGTGATAGACCACAAGCAAGCAGGAGGCTGTTCTGAGAGCCCCTTGGATGCCCTATGACATATCCCATCAGGATTTCAACTTATTGGAACCCATGCAATTGATATTTGGTAGAGCTCAAAAGCCTCTTACCTTTGAAATGTAATTATAACTCAAATATAATTTCATTTTTACCAGCTATCTTGTTGTATGACATGTACAGCAGAATTAAAGAATTATAGTTTTACTATAAAACTAACCCTTTAAAAAAGTAAGACTTTTACATGAAAGCAAGCTCGTTGTGTGTAATGGATATTTAACGCAAAAATACGTTTGTGTCCTGGACATGTAAACAGGGTGCCTTTTTATCTCAAACAACACTCCACGGACTTCGCATGTGAAATTCCACATGACGGTTTGTTGATATTATGGGCCATTTATGTCTATCAGCAAGCCCAAATGGAAAATCTATAAAAACAGGGTCCTGAACTTTAAATGTATATAAAGTGGAAGTTTTCTACATTGGAGCATGTATAGGAATCTGACGTTAATTTGTTCTATGGAAACAGGCGATACGAGGCAGATCAGCTACCACCTTGAGAAATTCATTTTACAAACACGTAACGCGTCTGTTTTAACTGTCTCCATATAAACGTCTCCCTCGTAACTGGACAAGTCCATTTTTATATATTTCCTTTAGGTTCTATTTGTTCTATTTTAGCCCTCTTTTGTCATATAATTTAGAAATGACTCACACATCCTGGAAGTAGAACATCGGGTTAAATCATTTCTTTTACAAAGAATAATAAACCACAGAGGGTTAATTTTATATGTGGAACCTGGTTATCTCACCATGAATGCCTTACAAACACCCAAATTTCACATTTCATCCCAACAAACAGGCCATGCATACCAGCAGTAATCATTAGACAGCTTATCCTTCTATCGGTTTACTCTGATTGAGGACTATCAGAGCTGGCACCCATGCCAGGGTTAATGCCCTGTGAGCAAAGATCGAGCCCTGGCACGCCAATCCTCAAAAACCAGCATGAAAAGCGGATGAATCAACTCAACCTAGACTGAAAGGGCTTTGTCTCAGAGCTCATCCTGCAGGCATTTTCCTCCTGTGAGAATTTACGATGACGGAGAGAAAAAGAAAAACCGCCATAGGTTAAGAATGGTTCCTATGTAATGGCACGCCTGCGTCTCATCAAGAGGCCATGCGCTGTATGTCTGAAAAGGGCACAATTTTACTAATTCATTCGTTGCAGTGCACAAAGCCTATGATTCAATGCAGAACAAATGTCAACTGTTAGCAGATGCTAATAGAGTTAATAGGATCCGATGTCTAAATATTTAAATAATGTTGCCTTTTTAGTTTGGGTCACCAAGATAAGTGAGCAAACCATTTCTCATTTAAAGACAATTATTTACATCATTTTAATCTGAACTTATTTGCTTTTTCCATCAAAACCTAGTGTAATAGCCTTTATATTTGCATTCCTCTTTTCCTTCCTCTTACTTGCAGTGACTTAGTATGAATACATGTGAAGATTGATTCATTGATAAAATATAGTGGAATCGGCCCTCTGGGTATTTTTCAAAATGAATTATGTTCATTTGCAGTGTTTAGATCCCAGTGGATCCGGATCCTATTCCAAGAAATCGGAATTAAATGGGAGAAATCACTGCAGAAGGGACACACATCCATCGCAGTGCACCATGCACGCACATGCGTCACACACTTCTTCACACCATGAGTAAGTTGTACTGTATATGACCAGTATATATTGGTTATATAATGGAATAGAGTGTTATTAAGGATATTAGGTAAACTTACACACATGCCAATTAATGCAGTATTTCTATTTGTAGAAATATTGAAAATTCTCTCCTTCTCTCCTTCTCTCTACATTTGTAAAGCTTTTAAAATGGAATACAACTTCTAGGTATATTAGCATACCTATACTTTATATACCTGCCATTTAATGCAACTTTTGAATTTGTACTTTCATTCTTTCTCTGACATTCTCTCACTCACCCTCTCTGTCGAGGTTTTAATTAGTATATTACTTCTTGGTTAATTGCTCTACTTATAACCTACATACCTGTCATTTAATACAATGTTTAAATTTGTACTTTCGTTCTTCCTTTTACATTCACTCTTTCCCTGTCATTTAAGTTAGTGATCAGTTAATTAGGCTACATGTAACATACACGTGACTTTCTTCTCTCTCTCTCTCTCTCTCTCTCTCTCAGTTATTATGCAGTAAACTAGCCTAGTCATGTCTCATTTTCCCTGCCACTCAGTGAAATATTTTGATTTGTGTTTTTGGGAATCGAACAAGGACCCTGGAGGTACAAGGCGACATTGCTAACCACTAAGCAACTGTGCTGCTATTAAGCTACCTGTATCTTATACACCTGCTATTTAACGCAACACTTTCATTTGCACCCACCCATCTTTACTTTGGCATAGACACGCACAAGTTTATTCGTTGTTTGTGACTTATACCACCTATACTATAGTGCACATACCTATGCCACATATATTATCCAAAGGTTTTCATTTGTGCTTTCACTCTTTAGTTATTATTCTCTCCTTCTCTCATTTTCTCTATCTCTCATTCTCCCTATCAAGTTGTTAACTGGCATGTTAGCTGTACTGAAGGTAAATTAGCCACCTTATATGATGTTTAATGCACCATTTTTATTTGTACTTTCTGACTTTTTCTCTCTCTTTCTTTTTCATGGAAATTTTAGTACAACCATTACTAAATGTCTAAAACTGACCTCCTCTTTCTTAGGTGCAGCAGATCCTTGGAATACGAATTTAATTTGTGTTGGCAGCAAGCTCTTACGGCGACATTCGTATTGCAATACAAAGTTTCCCATAACAAATAATGTAAATGCAGATAATCTGTTCCAGCTACCCAATATTGCAAAAAAAAAAAAAAAAACGTGAAAAAATCGCATTGTTAACCTCGTAAACTCGCTTTGTTGGTTTTCCACTGACTCAAACAAGTTTGAAACATCTCCTGGTAATAAGTGCAACTTAGCTGGTGTTTGGTGCAGTTCCTTCGTTTGTATTCGAAAAAACCCTTCATATGCTGATGCTAATTTCTTGCAAAATTTCAATTCTTAAGGCAAACATTTGTATTAGGCATTGCATTTGTATGCTGAGGTTCCACTACATTAAATACTTATCTTTTTTTAGTCTTTATCTGTGCTTTCATATTTTTTCCTCTCATTCTCTCAGTCAATTTATTAACTGATTCTGTTAGTTGTTCAATATTCAGCCTACATATAACCTATACATGACATTTAATGCACCATTTTAATTTGTACTTTTACTAGCTATAACTTCATTGGCATTGGTGGCTCAGTGGTATGTTTCACACCTGCCATACGGTTTAATTCCCAGCCAGTGGATGCATTGCTAGTCCCAAGCCTAGATAAAATGGGAGGGTTGTGTCTGGAAGGGCATCTGACATAGAACCTGTGCCAAACTGTTGTGTGGATTGGATGGTCCGCTGTGGCGAACCCCAAGAAGCCTAAAGACTAACGACAACTTGCATATATACACTATATGAACAAAAGTATTTGGCCAAACCTGCAATGGCATTGTATGCAAAAAAAAAAAGGCTTTGTGCCAAACACTAAACTTATCAAACCATGCCTTTATAGTATTTGCTTTGTGAACTGGGGCACAGTCAGGTTGCAATAGAAAAGGGCCTTCCCCAAACTTTTGCCACAAAGTTGGAAGCAAAGCATTGTCCAAGATGTCTTGGTCTGCTGAAGCATTAAGATTGTCCTTCACTGGAGATGAGTGGACTGATTGAAACACCTGAATTCAATAATTAACCGATAATACTTTTTGTCCATATAATAAGTTGATAAAACCTAACATGTTCCATGATCTTGTCCTTGTTTATGTTAAAAGAACGAGCAATGTCTGCCATCTTTTCACCTTGCTCCATTCTCTCAATGATTTTCACTTTTATCTCCATCGTTATTGCTTTGCGCTTTTTAGCAGTACCAGCTCCATCACCGCTGCTTTTAACAAGCTTCCAGACATCATGATCCAGATGTACGTTGCATGCATGTGACAATGCACGCCGGACCTCGACTTTGATTGAACATGCACAAATGCATGCGGGAACCTTCGAAAGTTCATATGTGGGGGACTTACTGTATAGTGTATGACTCTCTCTCTCTCTCAGTTAAATTAGCTCTACCTGTAGCGTATGAACCTGCTTTTTAATGTAAAGTTACATCCATTTTTCGTTTTAGTGCAATCCAAGTCCAACTTTGGCATGAATATGACTCTCTCTCTCTCTCTCTCTCTCTCTCCCTCTCAGTGTGCGAGTCTCTTTCTCATTCATTTCGTATGAATTCCTATGAAGCACTTAGCTGTTCTGTTATTGTGCTAGTAAAACTAGACACCCCCCCAAAAAACCAGCTTGGTTCCGTCAAACAATAAAATGTGAGGCGAATCCGAGGGCATAAAACACTCTCCTCCTTTTCTTCTCCCTCTCTCACACAATGGTCCGAACCGTGAAAATCGCCAGTTGTAAAGAAAAGGACACATCGCGATTGAAAAAAGAAAAAAAAAAAGCCACTCGGATGTCTGAGGCGAGAAAAAAAAAACTCGCGCCAAAAAATGAAACAACATGAAACAACAATTACATTTAAAGTTTTGTCAGTTAGCGCTTTCGAACCCCCGACAAATGGAGTTCGGAACTTCACTATGATCTCCGGTGTGTAAAAAAAAAAAAAAAAAAAACCAGTGTTGGTTAGACTTTAAAACCTCCTACAGGCTGTTCCGTGGGGGTTTTAGGGGGGATATAATCGCCGTGTCAGTTTAGGCTTTCTTATGCAAAGAGGCTGTGTTTGAAGGCGGATCTTTTAGCAGGTTAGACTCACACACACACACACACACACACTCCGGCTCACTCACACACACTGCTGTGAAGCTCTCAGACGAGCTGAGAAGTCTCCGGAGTAGCTCACTACAATCTGACTTTCCTTTCGTGTTCATAAGGATTTCACTTAAGCCTGACTGTATTATTATTATTCTTTTTTTTTTTTTTTTTTTTTTTGGTAAAAATTATCAGCACTTTTTGAAGGATGGACACAATCAAGATGAAAAGAAGCTCCAAATCTCTGGATTACATTGTAACCACTAACTGGTAAAAGTTGCATGCTGTCTGTCTAAGTCTGTGTGTTCGATAGGATGGACAGAGTTTTTCTTCTGTTCCCGTTTGCCTTCATGGAAAGTGATGAAATGTTCTCTGCGGGGTACACCGCCTACGTCTTAACTTCTCGAGGATTTACAGTACACACCATATAGCTCTCAAGAAGTTCTGTCTCTGTTTTCTGCGAGTCAAATCGACAACTCAACGGACCTGCCCTGCAGCTCCATCGAGTCGGTAGTGGTGTTTTTTTCAAGCATAAACATTTGTGTAATTACTACCCGTACTACATGAGATAATCCAGTGTGAGAAAATGCTTCACTCCGCATTTGAATGGAGTCTTCTCGGCATGCTGCTGCTGCTTTCCGCGGCTGACTTTTGCGCTGCAATCAGCTCCATCGACCCGGACCGACCCGGAGAAGGCAGATGCCAGGAAATCTCTATCCCTCTGTGCAAGGACATTGGGTATAACTTGACAGTTATGCCGAATTTGATGGGGCACGAGAATCAGATAGAGGCTTCCATAAAGCTTCACGAGTTTGTGCCGCTGATCGAGTTTGGATGCCACAGCCACCTCAAGTTTTTCCTGTGCTCGCTCTATGCCCCCATGTGCACGGAGCAGGTCTCCACGCCGATCCCAGCCTGCAGGGTGATGTGCGAGCAAGCGAGACAGAAGTGTTCACCCATTATGGAGCAGTTTAATTTTCAATGGCCGGACTCACTGGACTGCTCCAGGCTACCCAATAAGAACGACCCCAACTTTCTCTGCATGGAGGCCCCCAACAACGGTAGCGACGATACTTCTTCGAAAGGGTCTCACACCCAGCCTCCAGACTCACGCCCTCCTCGACATGGCAACAACCAGGATCTAACCATTAAGGAGAGGATGGGGAAAGACACTTGTGGGAACCCTGGGAAATTCCACTATGTGCAGAAGAGTGAGTCATGCGCCCCAAAGTGTTATCCCAAAGTCGATGTGTACTGGAGCCAAGCAGACAAGCGCTTCTCCCTGGTCTGGATAGCTATCTGGTCCATCCTTTGCTTCATCTCCAGCGCGTTTACTGTCCTCACCTTCCTCATTGACCCACAGCGCTTTAAGTACCCAGAGCGCCCCATCATCTTCCTCTCGATGTCCTATTGTGTCTATTCAGTAGGCTATCTCATTCGGCTTTTTGTCGGGGCTGAAAATGTGGCCTGCGATCGTGACAGCGGTGTCCAGTACATCATCCAGGAAGGCTTGGAGAGCACAGGTTGCACTATAGTGTTCCTTATCCTCTACTACTTTGGCATGGCTAGCTCCCTCTGGTGGGTGATTCTGACTCTCACTTGGTTCCTGGCAGCCGGGAAGAAATGGGGACACGAGGCTATTGAAGCCAACAGCAGCTACTTCCACTTGGCTGCCTGGGCCATCCCAGCCATAAAGACTATCCTGATTCTGGTCATGAGAAAGGTGGCAGGTGATGAACTGACAGGCATCTGTTATGTAGGCAGCATGGATGTCAAGGCTATGACTGGCTTTGTCCTAATCCCTTTATCATGCTACCTTATCATAGGCACTTCCTTTTTGCTTTCTGGCTTTGTTGCTCTTTTTCACATTCGCAAAGTTATGAAAACAGAAGGAGAGAACACTGACAAGCTGGAGAAGCTGATGGTGCGGATCGGGGTGTTCTCCGTTCTCTACACCGTTCCCGCTACCTGTGTCATTGCTTGCTATTTCTACGAGCGTCTTAACATGGACTATTGGAAGGTTCTGGCTGTAGAGCAGCGCTGCATGGAGGGGGTCAACGGGACTGGAGAGGAGTGCACCATGAAGAGCTCCATCCCAGCAGTTGAGATATTTATGGTGAAGATCTTTATGCTGCTGGTGGTGGGCATTACCAGCGGCATGTGGATCTGGACTTCCAAGACATTGCAGTCCTGGCAGAACGTCTTCAGCCGCAAGCTGAGAAAGAGGGCTAGGAGGAAGGCTGCGTGCGTTTTCACAGGCAGCCGGCCATACCTGAAACCTCACCCTGCACTGAAAGGACACAAAACGAAGTACGAACCCACTGGAGCTCCTGCCACATGTGTATGAACACAAAATCTTACACGCACAAAAAAGGAACACACTTATGAGGGACATTGTTTATTTTTCAACCCCGTTCACGTGGGTGAACAAGCAACGTCAAAATACAAGACGCAAAGTTCATGTATATTTTATGCGAGCCTTAGTTCTTAAAAAAACCTGAAGTGTTGTAAGGACAGATAATAATTCTCATAATGATCTGTATGAAAATAAGCCACCAGCCTTTCAGTTAGTTGCTCTGTACTACTTATCCACTCAAGGTACTTTGTGGAGTTTGAAAAGGTTTGTTTTTGTTGTCAAAAGCGATCGAGTCCTCTTTGTGGTTATGTCACTGGGAATGGGTGTATCATGTGCAATAGATGTTTCTCTCAGTGACAGAGAGAAAAAAAAAAGACTCTTAATACTGTAGTGGCCCATTAAAGACACTAAAAGGATTCTGCATACAATACTGTGTGTGAATGAGCTGGGGCGGGAGCTCTTCGGCTGCATGTTCCTGTGGCTTTTCTATGGAAATCGAGGCCGTGTCACACACTGCTGCATTGACATTGGGGAGCAGCTGTTGGCTGCTGAGAATGAACTGGCTATTGTGAAGGCCCTCCATGGCATAAAGCAAATCTACAAGCACTAAATGTTGTCGTAAAAGACCGAGGCCTTTTGATGGGGCATTTTGTACAGGAGGTTCTTAGCCCTTAGCCCTTTGGTTTGTTTTTGTCACACAGAGCTCTTTTTTCCTTTTACAGCACAACAAATCCTTTGTATATATTTCTAAAAAAAAAAAAAAAGTTCATATTTTGTAAAAAAAAAATAAAATAAAATAAAGACCTTCTAGTTTATGATGTTCAAAAACTAGAGTTTTCGACCTCAATGTTGGTGTATTGCTTGTGTTCAGCTATGCTTATTTATGGGTTTAGGTAATAAAATTGACATATGAAATATATAAATACTGTATATAATTAAAAATACAAGGCATAATAGGGTAGAAGGCATTGATGGGCTGCTGATCTGCAGTGATCTTCCATTTCCTTGATTAGTGGTAAGATGATTTTATATACTTTTTTTTTTGAGTTAGACAAAAAGAAATTACACGCTTAATTTAAATACATGCATACAACTAATTTCAATACTTCATTTATTGCTATATGTTATATAAAATAACATTGTTAATATAACATAATAATATAATATACATCATACTATTCTCTTTTCTTGAAGTGTGTATAGATACATATAAACCATGCAACTGTTACCAAGTGTTTAAACAAAACCAAGTGTTTAAGGGGATGTTTTCCAACCACATTTACTTTACAAAGTTGATGATTCAGCACTATCCTTCCAGTTTCTGATAATGTGTTGAAGGGTTCTTAACCAAGTTCCAGTAATTTAAAATCTCCTTAGTTGTTTTCTTTGCTTGATGCATCCCATATATGTGTGTGTGTGTGTATACCAAGGACTTTGTGGTTTGTGTGTTTATACAATTACTTCACTGCTCTGTGGTTGAGGGTTCGAATCTTGCCTCAGCCCTCTGCGCATGGAGTTTGTATGATCTCCCAGTGTGTTTGGTGGGTTTCCTCTGTGCACTCAGGTTTTATCCTACAGTTCAAAGACAAGTGGTGTAGGCTGATTGGCATTTCCAAATTGGCCACGTTATAAGACTGGGTGTGTGCTTGTGCTCTGTAATGAGTTGCGACACCTCTTTGTACCCTGCCTTTCCTGGGATGAGCTTTAGGCCCTACACATATAGATGGATGGAATTTTCTTTGCATATTGGTGCTTAACGACACCTCTTTCTGCTCACACGAATCCTTGTTTAGTGTGCATTCTAGGAAGGGGGGGAAGGTTTATAAAAATAAAACTTTTGATGGCATCAAAGGGATTATGAACAAAGCTAGATTTTTAGCCTTGTATCAAAACCAGCCACTTTTGAAATGCCTGGCTTTCATATTTCTCCCCTATTAATCTATTCACTTCCATGTTCTGTTCAAAAACAATACAGAAGCCAAGGCTTTAAAGCTTGTTTTTTTTTTTTTTTTTTTTTGGTCTTTTTTATCGTGACATCAAATCAGGTCATGTTTGTTGTGTGGCATTTTATTTAAATGATGCCGTTTTTACAGTGGCTGGTCGCAGAGCTTAAAAGCGTGTAAGTGTCATACTCAGAAGGTGTAACTTGGATCCTGTATGGCTCAAGCAATAGTGTGTATTCGAGTTATGCTTTCAAGTTAAGCTTTAAGGATTTGAAAAGTTTACAGAGTGGCATTTGTGCATTCTCATGCAAGAGCTCAGCAAGGATTATGTAAGTTCATCTAAGTCAAGAAAAAAAAAAAAAACAGCATAACTTTAAAAAGGACTGTTGCGCTAAGCTGTTGCGGCAGAGCGTGATATTCAAAGCACGTCCGGTTTGCTTAGACTTCTTGCATCTTCGGTGTCTTTGGTCCCATCTGACCATAAAAGGTGGTTCTGATGGCATTATAGATGTCATCGCTGCATTTGGAGGACACGTCCATGTAAGTCATTGAACAAAAAGGAGAATACATGACAACATTTTTAAGCGTCCACAATAACATTGTGGAAACGAAGCTAACGATCTATATTGGTAGTTTTTCAGACATACAAAGCAAAAGGGACTAAGCATACAATTAATGTGAGTTATAGAGTCAGTTTACATGACAGGAAACGGGACGTGGCCTGTTGCATATATTGGAAAACCTCAGTGAAAGAAAATCTCCTTAATCTTACTTTTCCTGGCCATATTAAAACATCCATCAAAGTTCCTCACTCTGATCAGCAAATACGCATGAACATTCTTCAGAAACTGATCCGAGTATTTGTTTCAGTCATACAAGGAAATAAGCAATGATTCCAGGGTGACTCAACATGGTGTTTTTCTTCACCGCAGGTAAACGTGTCACACTGCATCCAAGCAGGTCTGGGAAGTAGCAGGTGGTTAGTTATAAGTAAGCCTAATGCACATTAGACGTATATTGGTGGGCGGTTGGGGGGGGGGTGTTGGGGGCTGGTTGAGCTGCCTGAGGAATTAATGCATCTGGCTTCTTTGCTCTTCCTCCCCTTTGTGATGTTTGGAAGGACTCCACTCTCAGATTATGGTTATAGTTGAATTTACTCTGATTCTCAGGTTTCAACCATGGGAGTTGTATAATGAGGTTAAAGTAATGTAAGGGTAAGGTTAAGAATACTAACGCCAAAGTGACAAAGTGTTACTTGGGATAAGATCACTGAGGTTGAAGTTATTGAGAGGGTTACTGAAGTTAAGGTAAGTGTTTCTGAGTTCAAGTGATGGTCTAAGGTAAGTGTTTCTGAGCCTAAGGGGAGGGTTACTGAGGTTAAGGTGAGGGTTACTGAGGTTAAGGTGAGGGTTATTGTAATGTTAAAGTTAAGGTTATTGAGGTTAAGAGGACAGATACTGAAATGAGAGTTACTTAGCTTAAGATTGGGTTACGGTAAGTGAGGTTAATATGAAGGTTAAATTGAGGTTTCCTAGGTTTAGGTGTTTAAGGTTAAGGCTAAGTAACCTTCACCTTAACTTTAAACACCTAAACCATTATATAGGCTTGAGTTCAGTTAAGCCAAGTGGTCCTGAGGTAAAGCTTAGGGTTACTGAGATTAAGGTAAGGGTTACTGAGGTAAATGTGAGAGTTACTGGTGTAAGGCAGGTTAGGGTAATGGAGCTTCAGATCGAAATGAATGTTTTTGAAGTTAGGAGTACAGAGATTAAAATGAGCATTACTTTGATTTAGGTTAGGTTACGTGTTTCTGAGCTTATGGTAAGGGTTACACAACTTAAGGTCAGGGTTTTGTGTGTGTGTGTGTGTGTGTGTGTGTGTGTGTGTGTGTGTGTGTGTGTGTGTGATTAGTCTCAGTTCATCAATTCACGAGCCATGTGTGTAGACACAGGTGAGCCTGGCCCTTGGGCTCTGCGGAAGACAAGAAAAATCTCAGCCTAACTACAGTAACTAACACGCAATGGAGCTTAGTGTTTGCCTCAGAGTATTTGTTTCGTGTACATTCAGAGATGCATTCAGTATGCATAAGCTCCTTAAAAAGAATGTTAAAAAAGCTTTCTTAATCATTGGTTTATGCGAGTGTATTTGTGTGTGTGTGTGTGTGTGTGTGTGTGTGTGTGTGTGTGTGTGTGTCTGTGTGTGTGTTGGTGATTCACAGAGGTTGGAACATACTGTGAAATGCCAAATAGACATGACAAGCTACCAAACATTTGTGCAGCTTTTTATCTTCCATAATGTCCATGGACACACCACACACACACACACACACACACACACACACACACACACACACACACACACACACACACACACACATCTTTAGGCGTTTTATTTTTTTATTTGAATCTGCTTTAGATAGCAGATTCGAAATTTATTTGGTTTACTTCTTTATTTGGTTTAACTTTTTAGGAGAATTTTCTCCACATTTTGTGAAATTCATGTAAAGAATATCAGTTTTGAAGACGATAAAAAGATCTACTCCCAACTCACTAATGTCTATCATGACTATATATTTTAATGTATGCAAAAAATAACTTGCTTAATCTTATTTTTTTCTCTGATATTTTATTTTATTATGTATGTAAGCAGACTAATTAATAAACTGTATGTTCTTGCTGATTTACATGCATAATGGTACTATGTACTCTAATGGAAGTCTATATGGAAATATATAAAATACATTAAATGTGGAAGTAACCAATCTTGATGATTTTATATGAACCCCAAAAATGGCCATTTTTCAGCTTTATAATGTCTCGCTTCAAACAATAATCATTTAAAATAAAAAATATTCATATTTCTTTATTAGTATCACATTAAAATTGGTGTAAGCTGCTAGAAGCATATGACCTGTAAAAATGGTTGCTTAAACAGGTTTTTGGTAAAAAGCTTAAAAAGCGAAAAATCTGTAGTGTCCGTAACCATGTCAAATTCATGTTGCAATTTTTTAACAATTTAGCATTTTAGAATAATACACTTTTTCAGGTTTATTCCTAGGTTTAGTTATGTGAAATCTAAATTAGCCAAGTTTCACATGAATAACAATTAAGATCATCGAAAGATTTGAATTGGTTTATGAGACGATCAGCATCCGAAATATTCTTGATTACTTTTAGCCGTTCAGATTCTTAGGAGTCATTAGGAGATTAAGAGTTTGTTTTGAAGTTTGGGAACTCACTTCAGGTGTCAAAGGCAGAACGGTGAACGTGTGTGTGTCTGAGGGATGTGTATTGGGGGAGGGGGGGGAGTAAACAGGTCTGATCACACCAGTGTTACAAAACGAATTATGTGTTTAGCTCTTTGCCTGAGGAGATTTCAAGTCTCAGCAATGTTTCAGCTTAAACACTCAGAGCACACAGCCTGGTTTCTTTCACTTACTTTCTCGCTCACTCACACACACACACACACCGCACCGGAGATGGTTATGGCCACCTGGCCACAAACGTGTGTGTGTGTGTGTGTGTGTGTGTGTGTGTGTGTGTGTGTGTGTGTGTGTGTGTGTGTGTGTGACTGTAAGTGGCACTGACAGCAAGCAGTTCTCTTTTAATCTCCACCTCACTCCTCTTCTTCTCCTCAGTCACATGACCGAGGTGTGTATGTGTATCAGATGATTTGCTGAAGATGCAAGACATTTTTTTAAGCAAACTTTGATCCACGATGGATTACAGTGACCTTTTGTGACGTATGTTCTAACACAGACCTACACACTCATACATTCTGGTGTTCACATTGTGTGTGTGTGTGTGTGTGTGTGTGTGTGTGTGTGTGTGTGTGTGTGTGTGTGTGTGTGTGTGATAGAGAGTGACAGTTCTCACATCACTTAAATCTTCAAAGTCTCTCTGGGGTCCTACATGCTTCACATCTATTTCTGGGACACACACTCACACACACACACACATACACACTTTGTGAAGACATAGCATGATAAGTTATCTGTCCTAATCTAGTCTTTTAAGCTTTTAAAGATAATTTTACTGAATTCAAAAGTCAAAAAAAATTTCTCTCCAAAGGGCAAAATAACAAAATGGAAGTTTACCTACACACTATCTTATGCTTCACTATTGGAAATGTGTCCAAGTGAGAAAACTAATGACTTACTAGAATACACATCTCATGGCATGCTGGTGTAGTGGTTAACGCTGTAGTCTTGCACTTTCAGGGTCCAGGTTCGATTCCCATTCTTGCTCGCGTGAAGTTTGCGCGTTCTCCCTGTGTTTGGTGGGTTTCCTCCCACAGTCCAAAGACACGCAGATTAGGCTAATTGGCATTCCCAAAGTGTGTGTGGGTGTGTGCTCTGTGTGTTCAGGGTGTACCCCACATTGTCATAGTGGAGCAATAAGCCAGGTAAGGGTTACCTTCCTATATGTGGTCAGATACTGTATAGGTGTGTGTGGATCTAAACATTTAAAACTGACGCCAGTTCAGAAATAGAAAAAGCCGGATTTGTTTTCTCTCAGTTTTTGTTTTCCAGTAACTGAAAAGTGGATTTAGCGTAATAGCTGCACTTGAATTTTGGAAACGTGAATTTGATGTTAGATTAAAGGTCCATTACAGGTCCATTTATAGCCTGACCCGATCTGACTTACATTTAGGCGTCCTAGCAACGTCTATTGTTTACTCGGTCCATATTAAGCACCATGTGGGTGGAAAATGACTATCCTGACAGTTCTGGAATTTGAACTCGAAATCATCCCGCCCCTACAGTTATCTTGATGGACTAAACATAAACATCTGGCTTGCGTTTAAAACCCGTTTCGTCTTTCCTAAATGGTCGGTCTTGTTGTAGTTTGGAGGTGGTAAAAACGTCCGGTTACCTGAAATTCGAGCCAAGCTTACTGCAAAGTGTTCACCTCATTCCATTCCCTTTTAGCTGCTTATCGCTCCTCAAGTAAACATCTCTGCTATGAACAATGGCATCCTTCATCTCCTTTTTATTGTTCAGCACCTGTGTGTGTGTCTGTGTGTGTGAAGCAGGACAGTGTGAGTGACACAGTGGTGTGTTAAAGCTGTTCACTGACTCAGTGTTTCTGCAGATGCTGCGGGAGGGGTAGGGTTTCTGTCTGCATGTTTATTGAAATGGATAATGTTCATCTTAGGTGTGTGACAGGAAGCATGAGGGCAGCATGACACACACGCGCACACACACACACACACACACACACACACACACACACACACACACACACACACACACACACACACACACACACACACACACACACACACACACAGTCTTTCCCAAGGTACTACGACAAAAAGTGAAGACCAGGTTTATGTATACATTCATTATATATATATATATATATATATATATATATATATATATATATATATATATATAAACGTATACAGTACAGATTGGATGTTACATAATGCAAATAGTGCTCTATATATATTATAAATGATATCTTTACATATATAATATGAATATACATAGTAAGCATTTATGTTATATTAAACATAAAGAATTTTTATGTTATAATAAACAGAAAGCATTTGTAATCAGACTCCGTTCTAAACTATACTGGATATGTTAAGACATGCTTGTGTTGTTTTCATCATCTTTATATTTTATACTATATTCTTTATTATATAATAATTAGTTCTGATAGAGTAGTGTATGAGATGTACCAAAAAAAAAAAAATAATAATAATAATAAATTAATGTGATTAATGTGTGTAATTCTATTTGGAGACTTGTTCCTGTTTGTGACTTTAAAAAAAAAAAAAAAAGGGTCTTTTCACCCTCTATAGTTTATCCAGTGTAAGTAAGTAAGTTCCACATTTATACTTATCAATCATACATTCGTATTCCCCCTGACACACACACACACACATAGGCACGCCTTAACAGATGCAAGTCATTTCTCATATCCACCCACATGCCCTCACATCAACACACACACCTGCAGCCTCAGAGTCCCATTACAGACTGTTTCTGTTACGGTGAATCTGTAAAGACGCCAGAGGATAGAGATTATCCAAAGAAACATTCTTATCGCCTTTTCAATCTCCATCCTGGAAAGTTATCCATCTATAGATCCAGCACTTAGTGACAGACAAAGCTGCTACCGTTTTTTCCCCCTGCACATGTATTAAAGATTAACCGAAATCCCATTAGCAAGAGTCTGTTTGCTTACCAAAAGCTTCATACAAGTTTCAACTACTCTCTCTGTAGTCTTTATCTCAGACTATCTGACATGCTACCTAGAATTAGACTAGGTAGATGTCTGGAAGGGAACGTTGCGGCACGGCTATTGATTTAACTCTGGTTATTTGATGTCTTGAAATGTTAACATTATGCCTAGTCATGTAATCGGACCGGAATTGCCACATTCTCACCCTGCGGCGATGAGTGACTGTAAATATTATCTAGAACTGATAGATTGCAAGAAAGCATGAGAACTGTGAGCTCAGGTGTATCGGAGTAAATCAGAATCCGCTTAGATTTGTAATCAGACTCTATACCAGATATGTTAAGGCATGATTGTGTTGTTTTGATACAGCTGATTTTATGATTTTTATATTTTACACTATATTATTTATTATACAACAGTTAATTAGTGAACGAGTGATCTGATTGGACGAGAGCCATTGCGCGAGTGGTGATCTGGGGAACTATATGCATCACTCCGCTTCAGAGGTGTTCTAACAAACTGTCGGTCGCCAGCATGGGTGAAAATTTTAACAATCTTTAACCACATTTCTCTCCTTAGCAATTGTTCCTGACTTATTCCAAATTGTCCCCTGAACCATCCCTGTTGTTCTGTTCATGGGTAATGCTAGCTACAAAGCTAACTAGCTTCTAACACAAGGCTGAATCCCAAATCGATTTGTATCCCCTGATCAAGGGCACTACTTGGTGTGTGGAACAAGGGATTGTACACCATAGCTGTCCATTAATTGGAAACTATTTGGGACTCAACCCTGAAACCCCAGAAGTTAACTTATCTTATATTCTAAAGCAGAATTTAAAAATACTTTCACCCCCCGTTGATAACACTAGCTGTCAGTTGCTCAGTGTCAGTCGCCACCTCCGGCAGTCGTTCACTGTTTTATAAAAGCACTATCACACTCTAGGTTATGCTTTAAGTATCGCTAGTTCGAATCCCGGGTGGTGCTGTAACCTCTCACAGCCGGAGGTCTAGAGAGAGCTGATTGGCTGAGCTCTCTCAGAGGGGAGGGATGAGAGGTACTTAGTGCTCCCACATTAATCACGGCTCTACAGCCAGTCAGGGGCGTCTGTGAGCTCGCGGAACTGAGGGAGCGGATAGCGCTGTCCTCCGAGTGTGTTACGCCGCCCCCAACGGTGCGCGAGCGAGCAGTTCGAAAAGATGAGGTCGGCTGGCGTCATGTGGTTCGGAGGAAACACGTGATAGTCTCCGGCCCTCCCGGCTGAGTGGTAGTAGTAGCCTTAATGTGGGAGCCCCCTAGTGACGGGGAGGAATTGGACACGACTAAATTATAAAAATAAAAAAAATTATAAGTATTAAATTTGTCAAGTATGCACAAGTAATCTGAATATATATAAAAAAGTGAGAATAGAATAATATAAAATAAAGAAAGAAACTTTTCAAAAGCTTTTACAATATCAAAATATAATGAGTATTGATGTCACCTGATACTTAAAGTTTCAGTTTTATTATTAGAAAGAAAAAGTGACATAATTTTGTGTATTCTTCTGATATGACTGGTACTTACAGACTGCATGGATCCACAGTTTGGGCTAGAAAGAAATCAGCCCCAGATTATCACTTATTTCTTCTTCATTGCATTGTGTGGCGCTATTGCAGCCGGGTCCACTAAAATAATCCATTATCACTCACTTACTACCGCTTATTCTGTACAGTGTCACTGAAGGCCTGTAGCCTATCCCGGAGAACTCAGGTCACGAGGCAGGGTACATGCTGTAAGGGGTGGCAACCCATCGCTGGGCAGACGAGCACACATAGGACAAACACCTTCAAGAAACCCACGAACACTGGGAGAACGTGAAAACTCTATGCACAAAGACCCAGGGCAGGAATCGAACCCTCAACCAAGGAGGTGCCATTGTGCTAATAATTACACTACCCTGCCACCACAAATAAGTGACTATTATTGGCCTACTGTCCCAGGTTCAAACGTGAACACCGCCAAGGTCCTACTATTGGGCCCCTGAGCAAGGCTCAGGGGTCCTTAAGTCGCAATTTTTCTGAATGGTCAGTTAAAAGCATATCTTTGTCCTGCATTGATGGATAACTAGGATTCCATTTAGCAACTTTTCAACCATTGGGGCATACAGGAATTTAGAACTTGAGTTTTTCCCAGGCTTTAATTGTCATTGGTGAACACATTTGCTCCTGCCACTCTGTCAGACTCACCACTGTTGCAATATTACCCATGTGGCATGATGGACAAACACACTCCTTTCATGCATGCACGCACACGTTTGTCACTTGTCTAAGGTTCAGGTTGCAGCGTTTGTTATGTGTGTGCTTGTCAAAGTAAAGTAGCCCCTTGCAATTATCAGAGGCGAGACACAGGGGAGTCATTACAGAAGAATCTGGAATAATGGGAGCACTCCCGTCAACCCTTGGGCAGGGCCACTTTTCAGACACACACAAATATACTTAGACGTACACAAGAGACCGGTTTGTCGAGGGAAAAAAAAAAAAAAAGACAGATAGACAGATAAGAACTCTCATAATGTTTATGTTATACCATGAAGAACAAAAGGAGTTGAAAGAACGGGTCATGTGGCTTCTTCGAGACGACATGAAAAAGAAACAAGAAAATACAAACACCGATGGTGGGTTCGAATCGAAAGAACAGAGAAGATCGCTGAGAAGGGTGCGACAGCGAGATGAAGGAGTGTCAGAGTGATTTACATACACCTGATCCTCGGATCGGTGCAAATGCGTGAAGTCCTCTTTGATGTCTGCACCTTGCCAATGAGCTCTTGAGAGAAAGTAAACGCGAGGAACGAGGCAGGCGTTTGTAAACACGCGGCTAATGTTCAAACCTGTGTACACACGCGCTCAGGTGAAGACGCTCTCCGCTCAGACAAAACAAGATTTATTTCCATTTTATATTTCTTCTCGTTCTGTAGCAGGTTGTTTGTTTATGGGAACATTCCAGACAGCGAGACTGAAATAGATCATAGCGTGTCGTCTCATGATTGATGATCAGAACGCGGAGCAGACGCGACAACGTTACAAACAACACGAACCTGATCTATAGGTGTGGCAATACAAACCGCGGGGAGCATGTTTATTTTCAGTTCGCACTTGTATTACATTTCATACCCATTTGAAGGCAAGATTCGTCCAAATCCTGGAGCCTAACGTCGCATTTTTTTTGCAGTACTGGATCAACTGCACTTGAATTTATTTATCCGATTTGTGTTTCATTTTGTTGGACTAGTTTTGCTGATCGAATTACAACTCTGCCCATTCACTTCCAAATAAACTCATGAACAGTGGTTTACATCTTTACTCGATTATTCTGCTGAATCATGGATTATTTACCTATTGCAGGACAAACGTTATAATTAGATGACGGGCTAGATAGAAAACAGACAAACAAGAACAGGCAGAATCGAAGGTGAGAAGGCAGAACAAGATCATATACAGCTGAGCAAGACAAACAACCGCTTAGTCACAAGTGGGTAAGACGGCAGAGCGTGCACTTTGCAAAGCAAAGTGTTTTTGGAATCCGTAAATACTGTGGCATGCATTCAAGATCAGGTGTGTGTGAGTGCGAGTCCTCACCGGCCATGTTTGTAGTCTGGGTTGGTTTCTGAGTGTTGGGACCTGACATGAACGTGTCCTTTCATGGGACTCTCTTTTTTATCTCTGTTGATGTGAATAATGCAAAAAATGCAGCTGGTGAGAAAGACTGATTCATGATGACCTTTCCAGGGGAAAACCTCCCTGACACTGGAGACTCCCTTCGGAAATCCCTTCTGTCTGTCTAGGAAACCCTGGAGTCCAACTACAGACGGCGGAGGCCAATGGTGACCATTGTATTTATTCTTATTTTTACAGCCGTGGTAGGACCTCTGATCAACATTCACACACGCATTCATACACTACGGGTCATTTGGGAACGCGAATTAATCGAATCTGCACTTCTGGAGGAAACCCACATTCTTTAAATCTGTTTACAGCTGACCGATCCAAAGCGCGACCGTATTTTTTTGCCCCGGTATTTCCCATCACAGTTCAAGCCACAGGCCCAAACATGTGCTTAAGAGACTATAAACAAAGAGCTCAACAAACTGTCCTCTACTTGTTTTCAAAGCAAGAAATCAATTAAAGCTTTGAATTTCTGCGGTGAACCTCACAATCCAACCTTTTTCTCATTTTTGACTGAAATTCAAACCAAAAAGCTATAAGTCCCTTCTCTCTTCACGTAGAAATATTGGCCATAGAAGTTAAGGTTTCATGCTGATGTGAGATCTTTTGTTATGGCTAGATCATAGGAGTCCAAAGCTCTATTTGGATGGGATTAGTTCCACATGGTGCTACTTAGTGATTTGCCATCCAGATCAGTGATGTTGGCAGGGTTTCTTTTTTCACTGCAAAAAAATGTGTGAATATCTTCAGTTGAATCTTATATATATATGCCTACAATAAGATCACAATTTTGCTTAACAATTATTAAATCATGACAATTTGGAGTGTTTAGGTATGTGTGTGTGTGTGTGTGTGTGTGTGTGTGTGTGTGTGTCTTCCCACTTGGTATTTTTTTAGTGCTGATATACTAATTTGATCCCAGATCTACTCAAGATGCTATCATTTTTATATTAATAGTGGGAACTTCATAATTATAAAGAGTGTGTGTGTGTGTGTGTGTGTGTGTGTGAAAGTGCAATGTCTTCCACGGTGATTTATCAGAGCGGGATTGCTGGATTGTATAGGATTGTATAGGTTTAATCTGCACCATTCGTAAATCCTCACAAAACACACACACACACACACACACACACACACACAC
>JAAGKR010007207.1:0-38176 GCA_011419295.1 Clarias macrocephalus | reverse complement strand
AAACATGTTTAATTTCTTTGGCGGGCCTTGCAGAACTTCCGGCGACTCACATCCTACTTGTCTGTTATTTTATTTCATTTTATACAATCTACAGGAAAGTTGTATTTGTCCAGCTCTAAGCTGTTCCCAATTACTAACCAAGCACAGGCTGCTATGTTTTAAGTAGGGGTGCTCCGATTGATCGGTCGCCGATCATAATCCGCCGATAATTGCTTTGGGAAGTTTGATCGGCAGTCTCTAATGGCCGATATAGAAAAGCCGATCAGATGACGCAAAACTTGCGGGAACTTTTTTTGCGCGCTGCTAAAATGGCATTACAGGTCTGGCAATTCTACGTCTTGTGTGAAAAAGGAACATGAGCAGTTTTCAAAGTGCTAAGAGAGCGGGAGAGCTCAGCACCTCGCACGCTGCCACTCACACTACGCGGTTCCGCGCGGTGACCGTAAGCATGTTGAGCGAGCAGGGGAGACATTTCACGCGCATAGAGTGCTTTGTCTGCTCTCAAAATGTCAAACCGCGCGTTCAGAAATGTGGCAGGAATATAACGCCATCTAAGCACGATTCATTTTGATTCACCGCGAGTTTTGCCGCTGTGAATACGTTACCATCTTCCCGCGCGAATGTTTTTATTATTTCATTTTTATTATAATATTAAACACTTTTTAAAACATGTTTTTTAACATGAAAAATTACACGTTTAAGAAATTTTTTTTTTTTTTTTTACCGTCCTCATGGATGCTTGCGGACCTTGCAGAACTTCCGGCGACTCACGTCCTACTTGTCTGTTATTTAATTTAATTTTATACAATCTAAAGGAAAGTTGTATTTGTCAGGCTCTAAGCTGTTACCAATTACTCAAGGGCCGAACAATGGCAACCTGGGGAAAGCAGGACTCGGACCGCCAACCTTCTGATCGCCCATAACCCTCTGAGCTACCACTGCACCTAAAAGTATGTATGTTATACATGTACAGCACTTATAAACACATTATACACACACACACACACACACTCTCAGTCAATTCCTAATGTTTTATTTCTTTCTATACTGTAAAAATACTGTAGACGTCCAAAATGTATAATAATCTCCTTTGAACAGTTGATATTGAGATGTATCTGCTACTTGCACTCGGTAAAGCCTTCACAACGGCTCTAATCTGAGGTGCTGTTTGTTAATTGGTGATTTCCTGGGCAGGTCTCCATGAGAGCCAGTTTCATGGTGTCTGATGTGTTTTTGCAAATGCACTCGACACAATACTGTTCTTGCAAGAACTGTTCCAGAAAGGCTGACCTCCATGTCTTAAAATCACATGTCTGGTACTGTGTACATATAAACATATAGATTATACATACATACACACACACCGTATATATTGGGATGGTTGGATGGCGCCGTCTACATGCCACTATGCAACACATTCGCCGTTTGTGTGGTAGTCCCAGGACGACTTTTAACAGGAGGAAGGCAAAATAGTGACGCATTGGTGTTCAACATTTTTCTCTCTCTCTCACACACACACGCACAGTGTAGTCAGTTATGCTTTCTAGTGTGAAGTACCTTTTTAGTAAGCAGCAGCCGCTCAAACACATGCAAATCAGCAACAGGCCATTTGCATTGAGGCCTAACCACAATCATCTGCCTGTGGCCGCTAAATCAGATCTAAACCACAGATTTACATACGCCAGTTACGAGCCACTGATGATGAAACTCACTCAGTTTCATGTCGACACAGCGGTACCAGCAGAGGACACACTGAACACTGACTTCTTAACCTTTTCTGGCCAACTTAAGCGGCGCAGGTGGGGGGGGGGGATCTTGACCTCTTAAATTTCTGGTGGGAAGCACTAGACAGGGTAGAGAATTCAACTTCTAGCTTAAACGTCGACTCTGCCAATGCACACAAGGCCACTGATCCTGAGGGCCAGCGAGTGTTTGCAGTTTATTCAGATTCACCTCATTCATTCCTTGTAATATTTCAAAAGGCAATCTTGAGGGGGAAAAAAATGTAAAAAAAATTTTTTTTTTAAATCAGACTTTGACATGTTTCCTTTAATTATAAGACTCAATGAACTCGAACCCGATTTCCACCCAAAGCTGGGAAATCCATCTCAACTGACCCTCTTCTTAACCCTCCTTTACTCCACGCAATCACAGCCACGTTAAAGTCCTCGCGTCTCTCTCTCTCTCCAAAAAGCTTATTAATGGACTTGACTTGGTTTTTATAGTGTCGCTGACGTTCTCCTTTCATAACTGTCCATCATCTCCTCATAGGCTCGAAAGGAATTTGATTGGTCACTTTGGACCTCTTTGCTAATGGCATAAATGACGCTTCGCATCACTTTGGACGCCTCGCTAATGGCGTAAGTGTCTAAGAAGAATGCGGTGTTAAGGAGCGATGAGTTGTCAAGTGCGGGCGCAGGGCTCCCATTTGTCTGCATCAACAAGCTGATAAAAAATACTCGCCATGAGTGACTGATAGAAACGCTGGCTGGCAAAGTCACAACAGAATGTAGTACAGGAAATACGACACGCGGAGAGTCGGGGAAAAATGATTCAACAAATCACATACATACACGAAAAAAATTTTTTTTTAAAAGACTCTGGTAATCTCTAGATATAATTTACACGGATTGAGATGAGGAGGAAAATCTAATCATTTTATGTAATGATCCCAGGTGGTGTTGATTATTTTGTCATGGGCTGTAATTGAATGCACAGGTCTCTATGATCGCACACATTATTGTTTCAGTTGTACTGATTAGGGGTGTGACGGTTCAGTGCGTGCTGCGATCCGAGTGAACACAGGCTAGTTTTAACGAGTGTTGAGGGATTTTTCTCCATTAAAGACATGAAATTTGGACAGGTTTTATACGGTTCATTTAAGAGAAGTGTATTGTAGAGTCAGAGTTTCAGGTTTAATGAAGAAATATATCTGCATGTTGATTAATCCAAGTCTAATAGCTTTATATTTACAGTAGTAGTTGAACATTTAACTTCACATTAAATTAAACAAAAGGCGACATTGTTGATGAAAATGTTGGTGGTGTTAATCAGCACCGCAGTCCTGAAGGAACGTCGTTTCGTATATGGTACAAAACACAATGAAAGCCTACTTGACTTGACTTAAAATAGTTCAGTGTAACACCTGAAGGACTATAAAGAAACGGATGTTTTACCGCATCAGACACTTCCAAAATCTTCAAAGTCTTGTCTTTAACATTTTAGCATTTATTTGTTCTGTGTTTTGATGTGAGAGTGTAATGAATGGCTTTGAGGCTAATTCACTCGCAAAGTTTGGAGAAAAATGCAGCTCGGAGGCTTTTAACGCGAAATTTCTTAATAATGTAACGCCACGTACGAATGCGTTTCTGTTGCGCCACTCGGATGCTTCTGCGCTCGGTACAGAATCGTTTAGATCAGAGGATGATGATCTGATCACCGCTCACGACCAATCGAACTGAGAACCAGACAATTTCATAACCAAATGGATTTTGGCCCATCTGTAATATACGGTGCGAGTTTTACTTTGTTTATTTCTCTTTGTCTTATTTACTCTGTAAACTGGGAAAAAAAAAAAAAAAAGAAACTCTGATTTGGAGATAAAGCCGCAGGTTAAGAGGCTTCTCGCTTACTCTGTCGAGAAACAAGAGGTTGAAGAGTTGTGCAAAAATATTTGATTCTATAAGCAGAATTTTTAAGAAATCGAAGAAATATTCCAAGTCAATTTTTAACCTGAATTTGGTACAATAACACGTAATTTCCTCCTACCACACAAGACAGGATTATATTGGAATTGTTAACATTTTATCACCTAAAATGCAAACGTATATACATAATACAAATACATTTTGGATCAGTGGTGCAATAAAAAAGAAAAAAAAAAAAGAATTGGCTTTCATGTTTGTACAAGTTTAGGGAAAAAAAGCTTCATCAAATCATCTCAGCTAATATTTTCTCTTCTATCTTTGTTAAATAGCACTTTCTAATCACTTTTTTTTTTTTTTTTGGTTCAAGACTTTCTTACTAGGAGTTTGAGAGAAAAAAATGTATATAAAAAAATGTTTCCCCTTCAATTCAAACCGCCAGTAAGAAATTCTTGAGAACAAAAATAATAATAATAAAAAGTGCTATTTAACACAGATAGAAGAGGACATATTAGCCGAGATGGAGATCTGATGAAGCTACTGGGAGCGGATGTTCTTCAGTGTCAGCACTTGGGAACAATCAGTATTTTTCCAGCTTCGGAGGACTTTGTGCTTTCTTGGTCACATGACAAGCTGCATTATTTTGTATTATAAACTTCAGGAGACGGGGTGGGGGGGGGGGGCAGACGGGCGAGTAAACAAGTGTTTATAGCCATTGTAGAATAAATGACAGGGTTAACTAGTTTCATAGACGTTCTGCAACATTAAATGCAACTATAAACGCATTGCAAGAGAATGACATGTCGTTCCTTCGCTAAAATATTGTAATCATTCACACACTGCTTGTGCTAAAACGGTTTATTTATTCGGTAAATAAAGATTCTAATAAATCATTTGCCATGATATGCACCTACAGATGTGTAACGAGCGAATAAGAAAGACCTGCTCTGTGGCAAGATAGTAAAAGAGAGCTGTGAGAGTCAGCGCTGCCCCGGGTGATGAAGTATTATTTAAGAGGGTGTGTACAGGAGATACAGATATTGATCAGGTGAGACAGGTGGTGGATACGAGTCAGAGAAACAGTAAACAGTGACATTTCTTGATGGAGACTGACAAAATAATAAATGAATAACAAAGCAAGAAATCCCCTAATGCTCAGCAACTTCATGGCCTACTTTGTTGTAGAAAAAAAAATTATCTGCTAAATGTGTCAAGGTTAAAAAGAATAAATATATAAAATAAATTTAAAAAAGGGGGCTGACGAGACAAGCCAGGAGAAAAGCGGTGGTGTCGATCCAGCCGTGCTGGTACCGCGCAAAGAGTCATCTGTCTTTTTTTAAACTCGTCCATCCTGCTTTTCACTTTTGCTGGTGAAAGCCGGTTGCATAACTGTGGTTGACAGACGTGAGACACCACCTGGTAAGATGTAAGAGCAGTGTACAATATAAAATGAAAGTGTGCTGGAAGTAATAAAAAAAATGTTTAATTAATTAATAAATAAAAAGTAAATTCATCGGTCTAAATTATTTCTGATTTTTCTTTACAGGAACAAGGTGCTTTAGCATTATTATTATTATTATTATTATTATTATTATATGATGTTGGCTTGCTGCCCAAATAAATGGGGCATGTGCAAGATGGATGTCTGCAGAGCCAAATCCAAACGTTGCACAACTTTCTGAAGTCTGAAGAACGCATAAAATTGACATCTAGCCAATGGAGCGAGGGCTGTACATAAAAACTGACAAATTTATTACAGCACTTGTAGATTTAAACAAACACTCAGCAGCTACAACTCCATTGTCCCCAGCTGCTCGTCGTCACTGGTAAAACTCATTCAGTGGCTCACACTGCTGTATACCGAACTGGCCTTATTGAATCTTTCTTGAAATTGCACGATTCATCTAGAATCATCTTCATTCCAATCGGCTGCTGTTTCCAACAAACCTAGGCTGAATGACGGCTTCCTGAGTTTTATATGCATAATTTCCATTTAATCTGAAGCAAGTTTTATTTGTTTGAATTTCTTTTTCTGTTGCATGTCAGGATTTTATATATACTGTATATGTCATGTACGTACTGTAGTGGTCACTTTTTTTTTTTTACTTAAAACTCTAAAATGTAGTGAAATGCTAAGTGTGTGTGTGTGTGTGTGTGTGTGTGTGTGTGTGTGTGTGTGTGTGTGTGTGTGTGTGTGTGTTAGTCAGCCGGAGAAAACCTGGCAACCTAGGGTTGCAAATTTTACATGTGTCTTATCTGATAGCTGAACACGTTAACAATCGATAAGGCTGCATGATGTAATTAAAAAATAAAAATAAAAACTTCCCTCCTTCACAACACGTCCACCGTGACATTCGTCTAATATGCGACAGCATCTGTGCTTTTCTCGTGTCTCCGATGTTTTCCGATGCCTCCAGGCGTGTCATATTAATTATTTATATTAATATTCAAAATGTACTCAATTAACCTTTCCTGGTCACCAAGACCACACACACACAAACACACACACAAACACACACACAAACACACACACAAACACACACACAAACACACACACACCACAAGTTTAAAATAAGCAATGCACTGATGAACGGACGAGGCTTTTGATTGGACGGGTTTAGCAGGAGTCTCTAAGTCTATAGGTCATGATCAGTATACTTTGGACAAAACTCTGCATGAAGTACTGACTATGCGTACATTTCCTGTAATAAACTGCACCATGTCGCAATTAGATAATTACACAGGTTCATACTGCGATTTCGATTTGTGTGTGATTACTTGTGCAGCACTAATGATCAGTAATCGATTAATCATTAATAACTGCTTACGTCTTATGTAAACAGTTCTAGCGGCACAGTCCACCGATTTATTTCTACAGACCTCCTGGAGTATCTATACTGACCTGCACATCATAATTTTCTACTGTTTTTTATTATTTATAATGGGTCAAATATTTCTTTAATTGCATGCAGACTATTGATTCGCTCAGA
Source organism: Clarias macrocephalus (assembly GCA_011419295.1). Classification (NCBI taxonomy): domain Eukaryota; kingdom Metazoa; phylum Chordata; class Actinopteri; order Siluriformes; family Clariidae; genus Clarias; species Clarias macrocephalus. The sequence goes on along the minus strand of JAAGKR010007207.1, from coordinate 31,542 downwards.
CGCGCGCGCTCTCTCTCTCTCTCTCTCTCTCTCTCTCTCTCTCCCCCCCAACATGCAGATCTGCGCATTAGAACAGAAGCAGTTCTGTGACAGAGCTCCAGAAACCCGACTATTCACATCTGTTTATGAACACGCTTCTTATATGTTTGGTATCCGATATAAATAAACAGCTCAGCAGAAATCTCAAATCAGAACGATTTCAATTGGACTGTAGAAAAACTGGGTTACTAGGGTTGTTAAACCATCCCCAACTATTAACTCATCCACTTTTGTTATTCCTTTATTTATGGATGGTGCAACAACCCTAGTAACCAGACTATTTTAAGGATTAAGCATAGCTTTATATTAAGTCGCACACTAAAGTGATAAAAGGATCTAATCTAAAAGATTACATCTAAAAAGTACTTCTAAAACACTAAGATATTTGTGTTTGCAAATACATAATATTTAGCTCTGGAATATCAGGTACTATTTTCCCTGAAGATATGCGACTCAATGTTAAAATGAAACCCATATGAAGCTGTGAAATTAAATTAGTGGAGATCTATTCCATTACATAGGATTATTTCATGTAGCGTCAAAAATTATATATTTTAAAGTTGGTATTTTTAATCATAAACCTTAAACTATTCATACATATGCAGGCAGCAAGGCATTGTATGACACAAGCAAATTATTTGCCAAGTTTGTTTAAAATTACGGTGGAACATTGGATTGCGAGTAACGCGGTTTGCGAGTGTTCCGCAAGACGAGCAAAGATTTTTAATAAATTGACTTGAAAAACGAGCAAGTCTTGGTTTACGAGTGCAGAGTATCATGCATCACGCATGCGCTTCTTGCTTTGACGCCGATCGTCACGTGATCACAACTGAGCCAATGATTTTTCTCTCTTGCGCTGAGGAATTGTGGGTAATCGTCTCCCCTGCTGGGTCTTAGTGCTCATCTCTCACTGGTATAATCAACATCCGTGCGTGTACTGTTTACGATAAAATTTTGGAATACAATACAAGCTCCGAAACAAATTATGCTCGTAATCCAAGGTTCCACTGTATAACAAAACCTTTAAATATGATTTTGAATTGGGATGCTTATAAAATCATGACACTAATAGAATCGCAATACAAATTGAATCGACATCTCTGTACCGTGATGTCATATCGTATAAGGTGATACCTGTTGATTTCCATCTCTACGATATAGTATGGAATTGTTTGTGCTTCAACATGCTTACTTTCAGTCATTTTATGGAGAGGTTTATGGGCCGACGTAGATTCTGGGGCAGGGCGGAAATGGACTTAGACCCGGTCTGAGAGTGAAATGCAGCTTTAGTGCAGCTGAGATGGCTGGAAATACAGAGTAAGGAAGGGCATGTGAAAGAGGACAGGAGAAACCGAAAATGAGATGAGAGAAGGAGATGAGAAAAGGAGAACACGAGCGAGCGAGAGAGAGAGAGAGAGAGAGAGAGAGAGAGAGAGAGAGAGAATGCTCCATCCATCCCTGCAGGTCTCTTTGTGTGACGCTGAAGAGTGGCACCTGTTCTATTTATACAGCCACATGGGGAGCAACCCGGGTCACTCAGCCACCTTGAAGCATTTCATCAAGGAGAAATGAGAATGTGTCTGCGTGGACACACACACACACTATAGAGAAACAGAATAAAAGCGATGCAACCAATATCCTTAGAGGTTTCTAAAAAGCTTATTAACTTGCATTAGGTGTGTGTACTGTGTAAGGAAGAAAACCCGGCATGGTGTTCTGACATGGGAAAGCAAACTCTGACACCGGGTGGTAGAACCTAAAGTGGATTTGCCTACAGCAGATTGTCCTAAAGTCTTTTTTGCCAATAGTTTTAAAATTTGAATGACTTGTTAAACCATATTTTAAAACACAACAGATACACAAATGCACGTCTGCTGTCTTAGCTCATCCATCTCAAGGCGTGATTACTTGTACATGCTGAGCTGCTTTTCTGCTCACCTCGGTTATAAAGAGTGATTAAGTTACTAAGGGCGTTTTCACATTAGGGACGGTTCCCTCTGGCCAGCGTTCACATTATTTTCGCTCTCCATTCTCAGGTACGCGCTTGTATTTGCACTCTTTTTTACACAGCAGATGGCAGTATGCACCTACTTGGTTTCCATTAAACACTTCTGAAGAACATGGAAGATGCATATATCGTTAATAGATTAAGTTTTCTTCAGTCGCTAAATGATGTTCTGATGTTATTTTTAGATTATGTGGCAACACATCGACAAAGATTTCATCCGGGTGATTTGAAATCAGGAGCTTACTTTCAGTCAGGATGGACTCTGGTCATGAAATGCAGGGGTAAAAGTTATCTAGAAGTTAATTAGTTTAGCTACAGTATGAAAAGAGCTAGCTCCATGATTGTTTCGGACCAAAGACACCACACGCCTCCTTGAACTCTACATTGTCTTTCTGCCTGCAGCATACCGACTCGAGTATGTCAGGATATAATCAGTATAAACATATCATAGCTTAGCATCTGATATCTCCCAAATACACCAACCATTTTTTTTCCAAACTCAAAGCAAAATGTACATTTACAAAAAAAAGTAACAAATCTGGCAACCCTCCTAACACTTTCCAGATATGTTCACTTTTTACAATAGTGTCTTTTTTTTCTTTCTCTTTTTTATTTTTTTTAAACATGCTCTGTTGATGTCTTATTTTAATGAAGCTCAAAGTAAGTTAAGTTGTCATGACAACCAAATGACACCACTCGTTCCTCATCACCGGTTGTTTTCTAAACCTGCTTTCCAGGGCAACATGAGGCATGACGCCATGATCGCCTATTATGTAAATTTAGTTCATGTGTACGACACTGCATGCACTACATGGCCAAAAGTATGTGGACAAGTGATCACCACACCCATTTCACCTCCTCTCGCCCATTTGTCCAATTATTATTGTCGACAGGCAAGAATGTTCTGTAATGGATTTCCAGTTCATTCTGACTGTTCACTGGGGTTGCGATCAGGGCTTGTACCACTTGATTTCCTTAACCCACTGTGCATCATCATGCTAGGACAGGTTTGAGGACATGCTAAAACATTCTTAGTCCCAGTAAAGGGAAACTGTAAAGCGACAACCTGAAAAGACATTATACACTAACTGCGTGCAACAATTTGAAAGTGAAAGACTTATGGGTGCCCACAAACATTCGGTCAGGCTATGATTTAGAGAGTCGGAATAGTTGTTAGCTACGAGGAAGCAAAGATCAGCATAACCTGATCCTTCAGTGATTATTTCCAATTAGTGATAAACTATTTAAAAAATAAAATAAATAAAACCTCAGGTGGTGCTGTAAACAGTTACAGCAATGAAGTTCCTTCCTTTTGGGACGTTCGTGAAAGGGTCAAAGCAAGATCTAAAGGAGTTTTCCAGCCAACAGATCAGTCAATTTCATGCATAACCCCTGAAGCACCTGGAATGGTAGTACTTTGCACAAATACAAACTCAAATTCCCATTAGGCTCCAGATTGGCCAAGTCATTGAAAAGGAAAAGAAAAAAAGAACTAAACTACACAATATGCCTGACGCAAACGGCGCCCGAGCGTTTCAGCGCCTCCTAATGAAAAGTCCAAAGTCTATAAACCTGTGTTTGCACAGCCGACGCTGGGCGTCTTAAGGCTTTGCAGTGGGAGGCGCTGACCAAACTCACTCACCCCCACCCTCCCAACTGTTGAGCTTTTCAGTTTTTTTTTTTTTTTCTTTTGGAAGATTGGACATGACACAGATATCATTTCACCAGCCTCTGAATGGAAAGTGAAAGCTGGGATGTTCATTTTGAATGGCAGGCACCAAGGCAGCACCTAGTCTCTGAAACACCCGCGCTGGCTGACAGGAACAGCGCCTCTGTGTTACTGTTCTCCCAACAGTACCGGCTTTAATACAATAATGTGCAAACCTGGTGTTCTACGGTACCAGACTTGACTTCGGCCTCGCAGGTGTCCCAGCGCTGAAGAATTTGAATGCAATCTTCTTCACTGCTTATTCAGTCTGCTTGTCGAAAGCGTTTGAGGCCCAGCCTATAGAACAAACACTGTGTGTACACATACTTTTTTTTTTCTTTTTTTTTAAGTGCATCTTTGTTAGTTCACAAAGCTCATGCTATGCTGTTTAAACAATATCTCTAGGGTACGGATGAATCCCTATTTAGCCCAAAAGCAATAAAATGCTTCATCTGTGCCCAAATCAACTGTACAGGCACAGCTAGAACTCCGGCTCAGCCCGAAACATCCGCACATCAGTTCTTTTCTTGACCCTCTGCGATGCAGTCGTCAATCAAGGACTAAGCCATGCTTCATTCATCTTCCCATCGGTTTGTGGCCACAGGAGTTGAACCACGAACGTCAAAAAGATGGCTCGATGCTATTAGCATAAATGATGAAACGCATCGATTCGGTTATTTATTATGACTACTACTGTATATAATATATTTAAAAAAATTTAACGCTTAATTTATATAGGTTTGTATTTGAGGTGGTTAAATGTCACTGTTTCTCTATAATCCTGCAGGTGGCCTTCGATAATTGTTCACACAGTAAATAATTTGCCAAGTACGTTTAGAATTGTAAGAAAATCTGAATAACATTAACTAATAACTAATATCATATCTGGTGGCCTCTGTGCAGACATATGCAGACTTGGACATCTTTTATTTCTGACACAAAATGAGACTTTTGTTAGCGCATGACTTTATTTACCGCCACTCTCACAGCGTACTATTTAACACACCTACCTGCTTTGCTCAACTTAATGTCACTTGGGACAAAACCACACATTTGCATGATGTGTAAATGTTTCGGACTTATGCACATCAACTGGTTCAAAAACCCATAATCCTTTTCTCTGTGGTGCAACACATTTAGGGACAAATATGCAAAATAACTGCCCACCCCTGAAGCAAAGAAGGGTTTCACAATGCTGACTGGGAATGTGGATAATCCAGTAGGGATGCGAATCGCGAATCATTAAATCAATCATCACGATACTAGGTGCTGATGCGATTCAAAATTGCAATTCTGTAAGCATCATCTTGCAATATCTCTTATAGCGCATATCTCATTTACCGCCATAATTATTTTTTTTCCTAAACAAACTTGGCAAATAATTAACTTCTATCAAACAATATGTAACTAGTTCAAAGTGCATCACCTGTAGGATATATTATATGAGAAACGGCAACGTTCTACCTCCTCAAACGCATCCAAAATCAACTCGACAGTAAGCACAGGTTGAGTTGTTGTGAGGATACAGAGCGCATCAGTTCGCCAATCAACGGCCACATCAAAAACCTAACCAATTCAAACTTACCAACTGGTTCATCTCTATTACAAGTGTAAAATAGTAAAAAATTAATAAATAAATTGGAGTTAGTGTGGGGATGCATGAATCTCACAACTGAATCAAATCATCGTTCCTGTTCATAAATAAAACAATAAAAAAATAAAAATAACCTCCCCATGGGAAAAAAAATAAAAATGAAAATTAGTCTAATGAACACAGTCTGACCAGTTTCAGAGAATTCAACAACACTGCTAATAATAAAAGATGAGAAATAAAAGAAATTTCCTCCACTTTAAAACATTTATGACGAGCAGCTTGGTGAGAAATCCGGGCTGAGCATCTCAACCTCGACTCTGACTCGGCAGGTGAGATGGCTAAACGCTTTACTGGGAATTTAATTCAGACATGAATCACTGTTTTTCTTGTGTAGTGACTCATGAAGCTTGTGACACTAAATTCACTTTGTTGCAGATTAATCATCAAACTAATGCTGTTTAACCGCAGAGCCCTGATTATGCGCCACTCTGACGAATAAGATCACAATGTTAAAAAAAACGTGCTGAAATATCTACTTAGTTATAGGATTCATTTAAATTATACACAGGTTACTTTTGCTAAAAAGGAGGGAGTTCTAATTGACATTGTATTACACCATCACAATATCATCATACTGTTTTATTTTTCCAGTAATATTTGCCACATCACACCCCCTAATGGTGACTTCTCTCCAGATACGACTGCTCTCCCAAACTTCTCACTTGCTCTGCTTTTTCTTTTCTTTTTTTAACCACTGATCAGCGCTCTTTTTATGCACTCGGTTCTATGGTGCTGAGAGGAAATGAATAGGAAATGAATGCGGAATGTGCCTGAGCCAGATATCGCTCTGAGACTGTCCAAGTCACACAACATATACACCCGGATCTTAAAACTAACCATGGTGGTTTGATAAAGCTCACATTCTGACTTCCTAATGGATCCCTAGCTCTTCCACCCACCGCGCTATCGTCGGCGTGTGGCCACAGACGGCCGTCGTTTTAAAATAAACCCTGACGATTAGGAGACGGTGTGGAAGTGGAATGATGACCTCAAACTGTCTTGTGTGTAGCTGTAGCCTAGTTCTTACAAACCTTCCATGATGCTTGGTGCTTGCTGGTGACAGTATGGTGTAAAGTCCCATGAGACGTGGACTTAATCATTCATTTGAGATGAATCTGACTGCGTTTGAAACCTGACTTTATTAGACACATTTGCAAATTCATGTTAAGCAATAACAGCGTGCGGAAGAGTTGTTCCTGGAAGAGGTGTCGCCTGTGGCTTGGGTGTTTCGCACAGCAAACATTTTCACGTTATATGGTTTCCAATCAGACTCTAATATGCTTAAACTTCCAGGGTAATTTAATACAGGAAAACATGTTTTCACTTCCTGACTGAAGTTTTCACTATTACTTTAAACAGAATCCTTCCAGTTCTGGCTACATCACCATGAATGTTGTCTGTAAATCAAAAGAAAAATTGTTGTCTGATAAACAAACAATTAAAAAAAAAATATAAAAATCACCAATACAATCAACTGGAAAACTATCAGTTCACAAACTGTTATCACAAAGACCCCGTTTACACTCTCATGCATGTTGTATCAGGGATCCGACGTGATGCGCCGATAGGGGCCAATGATTGAGACTTGGAGAGAAAAGAATTTGTATAAACTGCATCTTAGGGCTTGACTTGTGTGCTTTTCACTCGCATTGTGATGTAGATTATCCGAACTGTTGTGACAGGAATAGGTTTCCACCTGGAGTCACTACAGGCAGAGATATATGCATTCACTTCACACCTGAAGTTCAAAGCATCCCAAGTACACAGCATGTCTTTATTGTAAAACAATTATTAAACGAGTGCAATAAAGGACACAATAATCACTAAGAGTCTGTATAATGTGCATGGCTGTATATGGCTCATTAATAGGTCACATGACTGTAGCATGTATGCATGCTGAATCTGTGCTTCAATTTTAGCAACTTACCTAACTTCCCTGTAAGTGTTGTTTCTCTGCCAATTTTTTAATGTCCTCTCTGTTTTATTGTTCTGTGTTACAAACTCGACTTGGTTTCATTTTGGTTTCAGCAGAAGACGAGAGACAGCATTGCTTCTTATGTCTATATTGAAGCGGGGGGAAAAAACTTCCCTGCAGGATACAGTGGAACCTGTTCCGACATGTGATGCACACATACATACATACAAATTTGAAAAATTATACATACATATGTATATAAACAATTTTTTAACTGATTAAAAATGTATTCAAAATGCATCATATTTTTCTGTACCTCACATATCTAATAATGTATGTGTACACAACAACAGGGTACAAATATAGTTTTCACAATTGCATAGTATTAGCCGTTTTTGTGTGCGTGTGTTTTTTTTAGCAGGCAGTATTTGAACGAGCAACATGCAGTTTAGCTTTCTGTCTGAAATTACATGTTAGACACAAGTTACCGTTACGTTATTGTTCCTTACAGCTTTATTTAGACATACCAACAGACAATGATGGAGACAACCGATGTACACACGCAATTAACCCGCCTTCTGCATCATGATTGGTTACAAGATGTCATCTGTGACTTGTTACATCTTCACTGAAAGTAAAATGCGAGCCAATCCTAGAGCATAAAGGTGGGACTTCAACGGGAGCGTTCCTTCAGGGCAGCTAACTACATTTTAACCAGCACTGGGGTAAGTCGAACACTTTCACACATCGTTTAAAGCTCCTCTTACTCATGACTGCGGGTTAAATCTCGGTCTTGCGTCAGTATGTCGTAATCTTGTTTGGTGCCAATCCACTAACTTTACCACATGCACTTCAGACTTTTGCCATGATGAATCTGACCTGAAAACGCTTGCACATTTGCACAAAAATAACCGAGGCGCTCGATCAGACACGAATCCAACATGTTCAAATGACACGTGAAATCAGTTTAACGGAAAGGACAGCATGTGTGAAAGAGGCAACACAGAATATAGCATAACCCTTCCAGCAATACATGAGCGCTATACAATCTCACAACCTTGTGTAAAACCAATCCCATCGAAATACAGCTTCACCCTGTTATATGGGGTCAAAGTCACCTGCAGACTTTCGTAGACCCCTCAGAGCCATCAGTAACCTGTTAAACCAAAAGGATTTATAAGGTGGGCTACAAAAGTGACCATTTCAGCATTGGCTCAACGGCACGGAAGGCACAGGTTCGATTCCCAAACCCCAGCCACTGGACGCAGTGCTGGTTGCGAGCCCAGATAAAACAGGTGTGGCGACCTCTCACCGGGTCAGCCATAGGACCAACAAGTGATCATTTCAATCCTTTAGAAAAACACAACCCTTTAATGGTTTCTGAAGTATTATGATTCACTGTTGTGCAACACACAAGGCCTAGTCAGGTAAAGGTTTCGTGTCAAGTCCTAGCAGGTTCATGTTTGCTTAAAACTTGACATATTTATCAAAAAATTGACAGTAGGTGTGTTGGTTATGGAAACAAACTATATGATAAATCCTAGCACTGATAGCTCATAGCTAGACAAAAACAATATTTTATAGGAGACAGGTAGTTTCTAAAGACAAACGCATGGAACTGACTGTATACTTGTAGAAAACCCATTGTGTGAGGTATATTTTTCCTTATACAACACTTTATTAACATGTCTTGTCTCCTCGGGACCTGTTTCAGGTCGGGCCACAGAGGCTAGGCTAGCTGGGCTATATCGGTTAGCACGGCGGCTAGGAGGCTAACTAACCTACATAGAAGTGGCGCGTTTAAGAGAAAAAAAAACGTTGAGTGAGTTATATATTTTTATAGGAGAGAGAAAGAGAAAGCGAGACTGCGCCATTAATTTCATATAGAAGCGATAAACACTTTAGGGTTTCATAAATAAATAAATGACTTGGTGGTGATTGGCGTTCATTGATTTGAAGCCGTTAGCCGTGCAAGAACCGTTGGACACGGTCTAACCTGTTGGGCGGCTGATTACGAGCCCACGCCAAATCCAAACCGCGCGCGCGCACGCACGCACGCACGCAGACACAGGGAGCTGTTTTCACTTTTATTGTTGAGCAGGAAATAACAACACATGATAATAAAACAAACGCTGAGGCTTACCGAGAAGAAGAAGCTTTAATTCCCGCCTGGCGTCCCGCTTGTCTCGGCGCAGCTGCTTGTCGATTTCGGCGTTGATCCGTTTCGACTCCTTCGCCTCTTCGCTCAGGCAGCAAGCCATCATAGACTCTAAAGTCATCCCCCCCCTCCTGCGCTCACAGCCCGCGGCCTCCTCGTCCCGAGCGCCCCGGTCCAACGAATAAATCCGATCGCACGATCAGGCAGAATAGATTATAAATAAAAATAAATTAATAAAAAAAATAAAAATAAATAAACGGTGTCTCAAACGGAAAAAGGGAGCTAAGGGGGGGAAAGGAAAAGGAGGAGGAGAAGAAGGAGGGGGCCGGGGGGCCTCGCTCTCGAGTAAAGTCCCCTTACCGAAAAGCTCTGTGCGCTCACCCGGCTGCGGACCTCGGCTCCAAACCGCGGAGGAATAAAACCGGGGAAGGAAGGAGAGGAGGAGGAGGGGGGAGAGAAGGCGGTGATGGAGGAGGAGAAACAGGGAGAGGAAGAGGACGCCGAGGAGGAGGAGTAGACCTGAGACTTTAGTGCTGCTGCCGTACCCGTACCGGAGCGGAGCCACGCACGCGCGGGGAACACTCCTCCAGCCTGCAGGCGCGAGCGCTCAGGAAAAAAAAAAGGGGGGGGGGGGGCGAACGTGCGCGCGCATTAACGCACTGGAAAAAAAAGAGGGCCACACTGGGCACGCGCGCCACTTTCACCGTGCAGACGTTTAAAGACGTTTTAATGCGCGAAATGAGTGAGAGTGAGTGCACGCGCGCACGCAGGTCATTCCAGTTCTGCAGCTGCATTAGGATTTTTTTTTTGTTGTTGTTCAACTACAATGTATTTTCACTTTGTTGTGCAGAAAGCAAATGATTTTCTACATTAGCGATTATTTTAAATGAAATAATAATAATATTAACTGTTATTCCGATTATTACAATTATTATTATTATTATTATTATTATTTTATAATTTTATTAAATTATCAATTCAATTAAATGATTTTAACCAGTTAACCAGTACCCCACCCTGCTGCCTTAAATATTTATATTTATTTTATTTTATCTTGAAGTAAACGACTTCCTACATTGATAATTATTTTAATTGAAATGATACATGCATCTACTTATATTATTAATTCAGTAGTACTAATAGTTAGCAGCATAGTGGCTCTGTGGGTTTGATTCCCGGCCAGGTTTGATTTCCGCCTATGTGTGCATGGAGTTTGCATGTTCTCCCTATGCTACGTGGGTTTCCTCCAGGTGCTCTGGTTTTCTCCCACAGTCCAAAGACATACAGGTTAGGTTAATTGACATTCCCAAATTGCCCATAGTGTATGAATAAGCATGTGAGTGTGTGCGCCTGTGATGGATTGGCACCCTGTCCAGGGTGTACCCCGCCTCGTGCCCTAAGTTTCCTGGTATAGGCTCCAGGCCTCCCACGACCCTGTATACAGGATAAAGTGGTATAGACAACCATGATGATGATACTACTAATAGTCCTGAAATGTATTTCAAGCCAAGATCAAAGATAATGGGATTTGTAGACTTTCTGCCAATGTCTGTAAGTACATCCAAACACATTGCCAAACCTGAAACGCTGCCATCCAAGAAAAAAGCCCCTGCTCCAAAATTGACACCAAACATTCACAGCTGACCATATGGTCATAGAAAAAACGTTCTGGAGAAATGTTTTGATTAGAGGAATTTTTGGAGGAATAAATGTGATGCCTTCAACCTCAATAACACTGTACTAGCTGTTAAGCATGGTGGTGGTAGCATCATACTTTGTATTTCTTTTGCTGCCAGTGGAACTGTGGATGGAATTATAAAGCAGGAATTCCGCAGAATTCTTCAACATAACCTCAAATCATCATGTTTCAACAGTTGAAATGTATATAATGTTACCCCAAACACACAATAAGGTGGGTCTGTGCCAGGAAATCAACCAATTTAATTTACATGATCAATTCTGCCAAGAAAAGTGGATAAATATTCACATATCCAAATTCTACCAGAAGCATGTTGATGGCTATCAAAAATATCTGCTTAGGGTGAAGCTTGCTATAGGGTATTCAACCAAATATGCATACACGCCAACATAAGTATTAGATCCCTTTATGTATAATTTTGATCCTGTAATTTCAGAAAATTGTATGTTTTAAGAATGTATGTTTTACACTTTGCCCCAGTTCATGCCCCAGAAATCTTTGCAAGCCCAAGATTGCCATGGCATACATATTCATACTGAATCATGACTTTAGTGTGGTGTGGCAATGTTAAGCATTAGTGAGCCTTTACAAAAACGACAGCTCGTTGCTGACATCTAGTGGCCACAGGCTATTACTGACTATCTATCTATCTATCTATCTATCTATCTATCTATCTATCTATCTATCTATCTATCTATCTATCTATCTATCTATCTATTAAAAAGCCACATTATCACAATTCTTAACAGCTAAATCTAACCAAAGTGTGCCCCTACTTTTCCATATTTTACCTCTTTTAAGTTCACACAAAAATGTACAAAACCTTAAGTAGTCATCAGTGACTTCTTTTTTTTACTGGAGTATATGAATGAAACATATATATTTTTAAAAATTGTAATTTTAGCAGACAACACACAAATGAAACAAAATCGAAGTGTGTTGATTTCCATAATTCGGTCAGTAACCTATAAAACTATTTACACACTACAAATTTCCTAAATCCAGTACTAGAGAAATATACATTTATGATTAAGAAGCCAAACATAACTGGAGCCATAATGACCTTGTGTAAAAAATAATGCATATATTTTTTCTCATAATAATGGGAGGAGGAAGTTGGAGTGTTTGTGCCCCACCATCAAAATATCAATTCTTTCACCTTATCATATAGATTTATAGAGTTTGCTAGATTCTGCCATAACCAGGTTCTATAGTCTTTTAGACCGAAAAAAAAAAATGAGCATGTTCAGGTAACAAACTCTCAAAGTGGGTGAAAATGTTGATGCAAAAAAACAAACAAACAAAAAAAAACAATTAACAGATTGTTAAAGACAGTTAAGTATGATGTAGATTGTGGATGGATGATTTTGGAGGAGGTACAAGGTTGTGAAGCTTTTCCTCTCCAAAGTTTCCTTAAAAGATTGTTAGGATACATGGCACCATGACCTGCACACCAGGTGGCTTTAGGAATGGAAGTTCGGATGTTTCTGCCATGAAGCACGTCATGATTGAAACATTCAGCCTTCAGACAATGATGCAAAAGTCATAAATTACTATGCAAAGTTATGAACCACCCCTAATTTTTTTCATATTTTGCTTCCAAAGGACCAGACTTTCATGTATTGTTTTATCTAGTCATCCAAACACAGTGCCAATGCATACCTCAATAGAAAAACCAACAACAACCAAAACAAACAAACAAACAAACAAACAAACAAACAAACAAACAAACAAAAAAACACACACACAACAGAACCTTGGAAAAACCCAGATCTTAACTTTATTGAAGCAATACTGGATCACCTTGACAGAGAACGAGCTCTTGGAATGTCATTCGCAAAGGTCTTGACTACTTAAAGATTGTTAGATCTGTACAAACTCTCACTGTATTACTGTATGTATACTGTATTTATGTATATGTTTGTACATGTTGCAATAAATCATTGTACTTATTGTCTCAAATTCCTTGCAAAATATAAAGAAATTTGAGGTGACCCAATACCTTTGCACATCTAAATCCACATTAAATAGTTTAGTAAACACATAATCGCGTTTATGACATGGCCATCCCAGTCTCCTGACATAAACGCCACTGAAAAATAGAGAGATGAGCTGAACTGGAAATTCCACCAGAGCCGACTAGGGATCCTGGATTTTACCATCCATTCCAGTTAGCAACCTCTGTATCCAACGAGGGACCGTGGAGGCCAGTGGTGATCACCACTGTATTTATTCCCATTGTACGACTGAGACAAAATTTACATGTGCTTTCATACACTACAGGCAATTTGGGAGCACCACCTAACCTAATCTGCATGTCTTTGGACTGTGGGAGGAAACCCACCAAACACATTAAGAACACGCAAACCCCAGGCACACTGACCCCGAGGCAGGAATCGAACCTGGACGCTGGAGGTGCAAGGCGACATGGTAACCACTAAGCCACTGTGCTGGCCCTGGATGTTACACAAAACTGTGTTGAAATACAACACAAATTGTTAAAATATGCACTGGATATGTTTCAGTAATTCTTGAGAAATGGGAAAGTGCATATAGGTATTTATAAATTTCCCTTCACATCAGACATTCCTAGTGCTTGCTCCAATGCTGCATGATGAGGAACCATATTTCTCTTGTTTCCTCAGTTTTCATTGATGCAATATATCAGAGATCAGCTAAAAAAAAAAAAAAAAAAAAAGCATAATACAAACCCGAAGGCATGCATTTCGTCCCTTTAGTTTAGGCTGAAGCCACAGAGAATCTGCTAAAAGGCATAAGATATACAATGATATGTCTACATCTTAACATCACACCCATATGTGCTTTTGAAACATTATATTCCAGATTTAGTCCTCCTTCGCTATTTTAAACCTCTAAGTGTAGAGATTTGTGAGAAGTCAGGCACAAGAGCATTCGTGAGGTCAGATACTGAAGTTGAGTAAGAAGACCTGGAGTGCAGTCAGGGTTCTTGTTCATCCCAAACGTGTTCAGTGGAGCTGAGGTCAGGGCTCTGTGGAGGAGTTCTTTCACACCAACTCTAAGAAACCACGTCTTCATGGGGCTTGCTTTATGCACAGGGGCAATGATATTTTGGAACAGGTTTGTGCCTTTTAGTTCCAGTGAGGGGAATATAAATAAAAAAAGTAAAAAAAAAAAAAAAAAACGATTTATATCTTTATAATTTTATAAAAGTCCACTTCAGTTTGTTGAGGTCACTGATGGAGACTTAGGCAAGCCACAAGCCATTGAAACAATGGAGTCAAAAGCTATCTTCAAATTTACTGTATCTTCATGGTTTCTCAGTTATTATTGTAATTTTAAGCAGACCATATAGGGCCACCCTCAGCAGGCGTACTCATCTGGTCATGAGTAAGGCATCTGGATGGATCAGAGAGGTCTGGAGGGAAGAAGGGCTCAGGACCGATGGTATGTTAGGAATGCCAACTGTAGCTCAAGAGAGAGAAAGAGAAATGTAGCAATGAATACAATACCACCTGAGCATATACTCATTGATCACTTTATTCCGAACATTATATTAGTACAGCATGTTTTCTCTCAAAAATGCTTCCATTCTTAATGGCATGAATTTCACAAGAATCATTCCTTTCAGACTCTGGTCCATGTGGACATGCCACCATTTCGGCAGATGTGACTAATTGAGGAACATTGACCTCATTGTCATGTTTATGAAACGAGTTTTCAGTTGTCAGATTTGTTTTTTGTGTATTATTATACCTTTAGTAAATGGGTAAATTATGGCCATTAAGAGCTGCACTTGATCAGCAACAATAACCAAACATGCTGTGGCATTCAAGCAATGGTTGATTGGTGTTAACGGGCCCAAAGGAAACCTTCCACACACCAATACACCATCTCCACCAGTATGGAATGTTGACAGGTACCACATATAGTACCCATGGATTCATCCCAGATAGCACACTGCTGAAGGGCTAATGCTAGGCCAACGCCAGTGCATACATTGGGCCAATGTTGGCATCAGTGGTTGGCCCAATGTCATTTTGTCTATTGGCCCAATGTTGGCTCATTGGTGGGGCCAAAGATAGGTTGGCCCAATATTGGTTCAGTAGATAATGGCAAGGATGGCCGAATGTTGGCACAACGTTGGTTCAGTAGATAATGGCAAGGTTGGCACAACATTGGTTGAGAAAGTAATGGCAAAATTTTCATCTTCAGCAAGGGTGGATGAAAAAAATGCATACAAATAAAGCACCCATTGCCTCAGGCTGTCTTTTATATCAGGTGGCTCTGCATCTTCCTCATCATCATTCACCTCGATATTTACACCATCAGCTTGGTCACTGTAGCTCAGCTGTTCTTTATCATTATCATCATCGACATTACAGCATCTTTGGAGAATTGATACTCTAGTCTGTGTAAATACATCAGTAATTTGAACATTCTACTTTAAAATGTACTTCAAAATATGTTCTGCGAAATATTCCTTTTCATCCTGCAAAATGATGAGAAAAACAAACATTTCCCACATTTGGCTCAATTCAGTTCGACAACAGTTCCAGTTTTACAGCACACATTTTTCTCCAGATGAAACAAAGTAAACAGCAATTCAAACAGTAAATAACCCTGCAAAACTGTCAAATGATACGTTTCACATGCCAGCTACATTAGCACATATATTCGACAACCACATTAAAAATGCAGTGCCCTAAAGCAAAACAATATGTACTGTATATTAGCCCTTTAATGTTTCTGGCACTTACTGTGGCAACAATCACTATGGCTATGTCTCCGTATGCTACTGTATTTACTGGCAACAGGATGATTAGCCTAGCATAATAGTGCATAGCTAAACATCTTTCTCGATTACTGCAAAACTACAAACTATATGCTTTTCATGTTATCACCACAGATTCTCAACACTCTGATGTCTTACTCAAGGGTATTTACATCTCATTTGGAGAAATATTAACCCATCTGTAGTTAGGAACAAAGAGGCACAAAACATTAGCTTGGCTGCAGGACTTAATCAGCAGCACCTAGCTTCTGTGGTGTTTTAGGTTCCTCCCTAGCGATAAGCGCCATCTAGTGACCTGTTTGACAGTGTTCAGTTGAGCACAAAGTACAATGAATTTAACCATTATCATTTTAGAAAACATAAGAAAATAAATGTTAAAAATGTAACTAAGTTAGCTAGGCAGCACGGTGGTGTAGTGGTTAGCACTGTCGCCTTGCACCTCCAGGGTCCAGGTTCGATTCCTGGCCAGGCTCGATTCCTGTCTCTGTATGCATGGAGCTTGCATGGTTCTCCAACGTGCTTGGTGGGTTTCCTCTGGGTACCCTGGTTTCCTCCCAAAGACATGTAGATTAGGCTGATTGGTGTTACCCGTAATGTGTGTGTGCCCTGCAATGGATTGGCACCCTGTCCACCCCGCCTCTCTCCTGGGATAGGTTCCAGGCCCCCCATAACTCTGAATGCAGGATAAAGTGGTATAGACGATGAGTGAGTGAGTGAACTAAGCTAGAGATTTAGTTCTTTCAATGTTATTTATGCACTAGATTGGTAACCAACCCTTATAAGAGCTCCTGATGTGATTGAGAGAGCACAAAGCTAAAGCAATATAATTTTACTGAACCAACCTATCTTAGGCCCCACCAACAGGCCAACAGCGGGCCCACGGACAAAATGACTTTGAGCCAACCACTGATGCTAACATGGGCCCAATGCTACCAGAGGGTAGGGTAAAATAGGAATAAAGACAATGGTCATCATTGGCCTCCACGGTCCCTAGTTGGACTACAGAGGTTCCTAGATGGCTGGATTAATGGAGTAGTATCAGCATCGCAGAGCTTTAAATAAGATGAGAGCTTTTTTTCAATTTTCAAATGCCATGAACTAATTTCAACAGTAAACCAAACTCAGGACTGAACCAGGGAACCTGGACCAGTGTGATGGCAGTGCCATTGGCTAATGTGAGACTATAAAGATCACCAAAAAGTTGACATGTTTCAACAACAACAACAACAACAACAACAACAACAACAACAACAACAAAAAAGATAAATGAACTTATCTTAACATGAGTAAATAAATTGTTGTTCTATATTCCTTTAAATGAAAAGTCCACCGTAAAAAACACATAAAGCATTTTTACATTGGAATTTTTAGGCTGGTAGTGTATTTTTGTTATTGTCCACAGAATCTATTGACTATGTTATGTATGTCAATAAGACAAAACCTGTTTAATAGACGTTAAAAGCAGGTAGAAAGTAACAAATTGCATTTATTCGCATTACTGTAATTGAGTAGTTTGTTTGTGTACTTCTACTTTCTTAAAATCTGTCATTTTACTTTAACTTAAGTATGTTTTGTTTGAAGTATTATACTTTGCTACATTTGAAATCATATTCGCTACTGTGTAAAAAAATAAATGAATGAAAATGCAAGAAAAAAATTATAATAATGCAACGGGGAAGGAGAAAAATTGCACCCCGGAAACACTGCACTGATTGTTTGATGACGGGGAGAACAAACGCGCTAAATTGACAAGAACGTGGAGACGGACAAAAAAACAGACGCCAGTGATGCAGACCCAGCTGAAAGCAAAATGCCATCAAATCCTTATGAATTGAATTGAAGAATGAAATATAGTTAAACATAAGTTAAGCCTTTATTTGTCACATATACATTACTGCAAAATGAGCTTTTATTTTTTATTTTATTATTATTTTTTTTTTACATATTCCATCATAGCTGGGCTGGGGTCAGAGCGCAGGGTCAGCCATGATATAGCACCCCTGGGGCAGATAGGGTTAAAGGCTTTGAGCAAGCTTTGCTAGTTAATGCTGAACTGTAGGGGAGGGAGATGGCCAGACTAAAGCACTAAAGCACTGCTGCATGGAGGTTAAATTGCATTCTGGGAAAAAACACACGAAACCTATAGCCAACCACAATCAAGTAAAAAAAAAAAATAATAAAAAAAATAAATAAATAAAATAACATTCAACGTTTCAACATTTCATTAGAAAATAAATCTTGGATATCACTGACGACCACTTTTCCTAAAATTTCAGGTGTAAAATACCCTTAACCAGCAGGTGAAGACAAACTACAGTGTTTATCTGTGAAGTCTTATCTTTCCTGTTACTATTGCCATGTACAACAGAGGGCGCTGCTATCCTATAAACCTAGCTTGTGCATGCGCAACAAAATTCTCCATCAATCCATCCACTGAGTGTGAAATAAAATATTCTGAAGTGTAAATGCTTTTACAGCGATACACTTTAAGCCCAAATAAACTTTGACCGAACTCTGTGGCTTCTCTTTAACTCCTATACACATCTATCAAGATCAATTGTTTTTATCTAACAGGGTTCAAGTGGATCGTCATTTCATCTTTGGTGACTAATTTATCCTGGTGCCACATCCAGAGTCTATCCCTAGAAACAGTAGACATGACTACGCTGTGTATGTGACGTCAGGCCAATCTAAAACAAAGAACAGCCAATTCCCTATTGTTCTTGTGAGACAGGAGTTGAGAAACCCTGTACAGACAGTAACTTATTTTTAACTCATAAAAATACATTTTGAATTCATTCTTTAGCACCCAGTGTATTTTCTTCGAGGTTCTAATGGATCCAGAGCAACAAGGTGGGAATACAGTTTGGTGTAAACCCAATCCATACTGTACATACACATTTATACATTTTAGTCCTGGGTGAAAATTTAAGTAGGCATTATACATATCAACATTTTTTGGGGGGGGGGGGGGCATTTTGAGGAAGACGGAGACCCCAGAGGAAGTCCATGTGGACGCCTGGGAGAACCATGTGAAACTCCATACATGCACTACATGTTGCTTCTTGGATAACAAAGTACTGTAACGGAAAAATCTAATTTTCATAAATTTCAACCTTTTCATTAAGTATTAAGAGAATAATCACTCGTTCTAGCAGTGCAAAGTCACTGCAGTAAAAGAAGAAAATCAAGCCCTTTCCAGTCCATTGCTCTTTCCTACAGCCGAATCTTCATGGCACTGAATTGCAATATGGGCTTCGCCAAGGCTGTGAAGCTGCAAGCCAAACTGTAAACAGTAAGCCTGCTAACTGACAGCAGGAGATAGAGGGGAGAAGGAGGGAGAGGGAGTGAGAGATGTTAAGACTGATGTAAATGAGATTCTTGCAGTCCACAGGATGGCATTTCGTCTCAGGTGGTAATGGAGGAAATGATCAGTAAACAGCGAATAAACAACCAACACAGGATCCCGGCTAGCTCCTTTCCTTTTCTTTTATTTCTCGGCCACCTGTAAACACACACCGGCTTCAGATTTCGTGCTTCAGCTTGCGATATCACGTCCAGCACACCTCAATACTGGCTTTTGGTATTTCAGTCTTTAATCTAGACCCAGGCTTTTAGAATGGGGCTTCACACGCACCGAACCTCTGTTGCCAGTGGCAACCATAAATGCGCGGGAAGTTTCTGCTGCCATCTGACAGCGCAGCGGGGAGCGGGGAGCTTACTGTACGGCAAAGATGAGAGGAAAGAATGGCAACAGAGATTATGAGATCACAGCTTTGTGTGAGAGAAAGTAAGACTATATGGAGTTTTGTGGAAGTCAACATAGCTGTGAAATGATTGGGAGGAAAAAAACATACAGGATCAGGACTATGGGGCATTAGTTACATGAACCTATCGTTGGCTGTTCACCAATTAGTTGCACTGTTCAAATGGCGCTACAGTACAAAATGACAATTTAGCAAGTGAACATATTTTTAACATAGTCAAATGTATATATATTTTTCCTGTTATAAGAGTAAAATATACTAGTTATAAGGTTACTAAACCTAAACTAAATGTTCTTATACACTTGGCAAATAGCTTCTTTCCAGAAATAAATACTATCTGCAATTGTGTTATAACAGGACATACTATACATAATGGACCGCCATTTAATATAGTTTTACTGGCTTAGTTGTTATTCCTGCAGTGTAAACTCAGTGTATCTTCATTTTAATGAGTATTAAAAAAAATATCTATATTCATAAATAATAGGTGCTATGCGGGCAAAGGTCTGTTTATCACAAATCACAAGAAAGTGTAAGACTGTTGCCACAATAGGATTAAGGGCTAAAACAGGGAACTATATCATATTCATCTATAAGAAAAATGAATAGGGAACAATTACAACAAACAGTTTTTGGTAAAATGCAAGTTTTCTGTGTAAATAATTTACTGAATCAAAAACCTTTGATGTAAATGCTTTGGGTCTAATAACCTGTTTATGTACAAGTGGTGTTCAGGTCAAACGGAGACTTTAAATTGCACAGAATAACAGAACATCATTATGAGAGTCATAAGCCTAAGAGTCATCACCGTGCTGTGCTTGAGGTCTTCTGTAAATCTTTTTCTGTAAATCGGTTTTACATCTTCATTCACTAGAAATTTTGTCACAATTCGAGGTTTGACTTGAACAAACCCTCATAACATAAAAACTTGTTAATGGTTAAAACGCTTCTCTTTTCCTAATGTTCTCCTTCCCTTCTGTTTCGGCATTCCAATTCTGATCTCCACAACTCTGGTCATCACTTCATCATCATCATCATCATCGTCGTCATCAAACACCCTTTATAAGGCATACCTAGACTTCACTTCCTTGCTGGATTAATGAGTGCTATTGCGTGTTCTACAGTCCAGTTCTCCCACATTTTTCTTGCTCACATCTCATGTGTACTGTATATTGACCTCTTTTGTCCTCAAAGTATTGTATTCTTGTTCTAGGATTTTTGAATGTTGTCTCTCGTTTTGGATTTGTTCTACCTGGCCCTGAGCACAGATTCTGACCTACGCTTCGCCTCCTCAATTCTGTCACGTTTGCTGCTTTGTTTGATTGATCCCCTTCTCACCCCTTCTTTGATCATAAATATGCACTCTTCAAAAGTTGCTTGCGCCTGACTCCGCTTCTGGATTTCACAGCGCAAAGACATTCACGGTGATATCGACTTTGATCTTCGTTGTTCTCTCAGTGATCACAGATCTGTACCCACTGGAGATTATTCACTTTTGCTAATGGAATTCACAACGCAAAGGCATTAAACAGAAATATTGGCTTTGATCTTTACCTCTCTGTCTTTGATTATGTATCTGCACTGAGATTATTCATGTTAATCCTTGATTCCGGACTCCACGGTGTAACTGCTTCAGCTTAACCTCTTTGTCTATTATCATGCATCTGCAATCTATGGTGAGTGTTCACCTCATATATTACAGTGAGGAGACATCATGGACATACTTACTATGAAATGGCGTTGGCTCAGACTTCGAGTCTCTTTGGCTCTCATTACCTCATAGAGTCTGCTCTTGGGTCCAGCCTGTTTCCCCCATTCACCTAAACCTGACAGAATCATCTGGCCAAGTGTGCACCCAGTGGACATCGGCCATTTGAAGACTGTATTGGAGTACAGAGATCACACAGGCGGGATCTCCAGTCTGCCAATCAGACAATAGCATCTGTTTCTGTGTCTCTTGCTGCCCCCTTGCAGAATCCACCACAATTCCATTATGAGAACCTCTTCTTCCTTCCCCTCAAGCTTATGACGGTGAGCCTAGCACCTGGCATTCCTTTCTCTTCCAGTGATCTTTTATTCTGGAACTGTGGGCATCGACCTTTCCTATTGAATGCTCAAAAGTGGCTTACATCATAACCCTCCTTACTTGGAGACCATGAGAATGGGAAAAGGCAGTATGGGATGCCCACAATCCCTGCTGCGCTAGTTTTAACAAGCTCACTGGGGAAATGAAGAGAGTCTTTGACCTCTCGTCCTCTGGCTGAGAGAGTTTCAGGAAACACACCACCCAAGGGATGCCTTCATTCACTTTGTCCACCCAAAAGTGAAGCCATGATCCGCCAAAATCACGGACTTCCTTGCACACTGGTACAGGTTTCTTTTTGTCAAAAAGAAAGGTGGTTCTCTTCGCCCCTGCATTGATTATCAAGGTTTCAATGAGATTACTATGAAAACCTGTTACCCACTTTCACTCATGACCACAGCCATTAGGCTCCTGAATATTTACTAAGCTGGATCTAAGAAATGCCTACAACCCTGTCCGAATAAGAAAAGGGGATGAATGGAAGACAGTTTTAAACAC
The DNA here is from genome assembly GCA_011419295.1 of Clarias macrocephalus. Lineage (NCBI taxonomy): Eukaryota > Metazoa > Chordata > Actinopteri > Siluriformes > Clariidae > Clarias > Clarias macrocephalus. Next base: position 9,239 of record JAAGKR010007207.1, on the reverse strand, counting down.
CCCTATGGGACACTACAAATATCTCTTGGTCATTTTCTGCCTCACCACGCCCTAGCACCATTTCTGGCCCTTGTTAATGACAGGGATTTTCTTAACTCCTTTGTTTTCATCTATCTGGGTGATATTTAGATTTTTTTTCCTTCCCTTTGAAGAATATAATAATCATGTATGCCTAGTGTTACAAAGAGTCCTCAAAAATAACCTATTCACCAAAGCTGAAAATCTCTAAATTTCCTTCTTAGGCTTCATCATCTTACCGTCCAAGATCCAGATGGACCCGGCATAGCTAAAGTCATAGATAATTGGCTACCCCCCACTTTTAGATTTGATCTCGAAAGCTTCCTGGGTTTTGCCAATTTCTACTTGCGATTCATAAGGAACTACAGCTCTATAGCCGCTCCTCTCACAACCCTAGTCTTCTCAAAACTCCACTTTCATTGGAACAAACATGCAGAAAAAGCCTTCCAAAAACTTAAGAGAAACTGTGGCACCTATCCTTACAATCCAGATCCTTCCTCACAATTCATAGTGGAGGTAGATGCCTCCAACAGGAGTTGGGGCAGTGTGGTCCCAAAGGACTCCAGAAGGAGACAACTTCCTTTTTTTCATGCTGCCTCTCACCAGCCTAAAGAAATAATCGAGAACTGCTGGCAGTGAAACTGGCCTTAGAGTAGTGGAGACATTTGGTAGAGGGAGCAGCCCTTTCTTGTTTGGACCAATCATAAGAATCTGGAAGATCTGAAAACAGTAAAGAGACTCAATGCCTGACAAGCTAGGTGGTCCTTATTTTTTTCTCGTTTCAATTTCATCCCTACTGTCCTGGAGCGCATAAAACTACAAACCAGACGCCTTGTTCCAACAGTTCTCTCTGGTCCAAGGCCCCTCATCCCAGGAAATCATACTCCATCCTCGCTGTCTAGTGGCAGCTATGTCACTGGAGCTAGAAAGTCAATCAAGACAAGCTCACACACCGGAACCCGGTCTAAGCATCGTCCCTCATAATTGCCTTTTTGTCCCCTCTACCATGCGCATCCAAGTTCTGGAATGGGGACAACGCCCTGATCTTGCCTGGCACCCAGAGGGCTCCTGCAGCCAGTTCATTTTTCAGCAATGTTTCTGGTGGCCCACAGTGAAGGAGGACATCATCAAGTATGTGGCAGCCAGAAATACAAAGACACTGTAAAGAATTTATTGTAAATTTTACGGTAAAAAATGGCAGCTTTTGTTGCCAGAATTTTACCGTAAAAAATATGTTATTGCACTGTAAAAAAATAAGCAGTAAATTTTACGGTAAAAAAAACGGCAGCTGTGGTTGCCAGAAGTTTACCATAAAAAAAAGGTAGCAACATTTTTGGTTGTACAGGATTACACTCCTCATTATACTGTATGTTCTATGGATTTTAATTGTTTCTTTTTTTTCAAGCCTGGCCAGGATTCGAACCCAGACCCTGGTGCTGTGCAATTGTTGTCATTGTTGGACTTCCTCGGTACAACATTTGTGTAGCAAGCACAGTAGTGTAGTAGTTAGCACTGTTGCCTTGCACCGCCAGGGTCTGGGTTCGATTCCCGGCCAGGCTTGAAAAAACAAACAAACAATTGAAATCTGTAAAATGAGTGCAATTCCTTACAACCTAAAAACATTGCTACCATATTTTTCACGGTAAACTTCTGCCAACCACAGCTGCCGTATTTTAACCTTAAAATTTACGCTTTTTTTTTTCAGCGCAATAACGTATTTTTTACGGTAAAATTCTGGCAACCACAACTGCCAGTTTTTTGCCGTAAAATTTACGTTTATTTTTTACAGTGCAGTAACAAGTCTCCAGCAGGTGTCTCAGACCACTCTCAGACCACACTGTGCCTGGATGCCATTGATTTTGTTACAGGACTACCCAGCTCCAATGGCAAAACATATGCATTCTAACTATCGGGTCCACAATTTATGAAACAGTTTTGGAAGGCATTTTTGGAAATTAATCTTAAAGCTTATCTTTAGGTTATCATCCACAGACAAATGGCCAAACTGAGGGAATAAATCAGAGCCCTTTGGTGCATTTTACAGAACTTGGCCCTTTTGGAGCAAGGCCCTTCCTTGAGTCAAAAATGACCCAAGAAATATATATCAATTGTTCATGTTAATCTTCACTTCCGGACTTCACAGTGCAAAGGCATTTTATAGAGACATTGACCGTGAGCTTCACCTATCTGGCTTATATTAGAAATCTACACTGAGTATTCACATTCACCTGGACCCAAGTACTTACATTGTAATTGCCTTCTGGGTAACAAATTTCACAGACTATACTGTCTAAGACCTGTTGTAATGTACAGTACTTCAATATGTAACCGAATTTAGATTTAAATTAAAATAGACTTGAAAAAACGATTCCATAATAACTTCTTCCTCATTTTTTTGCTCTTCCAGTCTTCTCTTGCTTGGCTGGTTTTCAGCTATTTTTTTCACATTTACAATGAGTAGGGACAGAAGCTCAATACGTAATGTTACCATCTGCTGCATTTTCCCCCCTTCCATTGCTTCTTATCTTCCACAACCCTTTCCCCCCACCACGCCTCCTGGGTTTGTACACGAGCACAGGCTCTCCCCTTATGCTGATTGGCTGGAGTAGTCTTTTGAGGTTCAGGTAGAGGACCGGTGTTTGTTTCCCATTTGCAGAGACAGAGTCGCTTGTGGACAGCACATCTTTGAGAGCTTGCACACAAAGCAGACTGCTAGAAGACAAAGAGGAGATACTCACTATTTGTTATTAGCATATAATCACTTTCTGTACCTTTAAAGTTGAAGAAGAAATGTATTTGAATTGGAAGGTGCGAATGTAATAAAGTGTAAATAACACTATAATATAATGTAAATATAATGGTAATAAAAACCTGTGCTTAAACACTACTGAAACTGATCATTCTCAGACATACTGTACACTATATCTCTCCTTTAATGGTAGAGAGCAAGTTACAATGAGCCTCACTGATTACTAGTTTGAAGATGCCAAGCCACATTTCCCAAGTGAGCTCCTCAGCTAATAACCATAAGCAAAGGCTCATAACCACAGAAGTGTGACACGGTGCTGATGGCAACTCTGAAAAATATGCACATTTCTTTTTCGCCATAATGAGAAGAAGGCTATTATTTTATAATATAATTCCAATCTGAAATTTGGGACTTGCTTTTAGATGTAACTTAGTCAAAGGGGCCGATTATTTAAAATAATCTTCCAGAAGTGGTAGCTCTCTTTCCAGGCATCAGCAATCACACCTACGTACACTCATCCGCACACTGAAATTAGACTTCTTATGAAACCTAGAAGATGGCTAAACTGAAGGCACTAAATGACCTCGTCATACATTCTTATTTTTATGAAGAAGCTTTTAATGAGATTTGGATCAGGGGTCTGCTTAGCAAGTCTGAACAGGATCCAGCACATGAATAAAGAAATAGGTAGTAAATTCTTTCTCATCTGCCTGAGCAGGAAGAAAATGAGTAATTTGGTTCCAAACAAATTGGGATCGAAGCAATTTTCGTCGGTGGTTTTGATTGTTTATTCATTCATTTCTATATTCGAAAGGGTTATATATTTTCCTATTGTGGAATGCTCTTAGCCGTGTGTGTGTGTGGGGGGTGGGGGGGGGGGCGTTCTAAGATGGCAATGGTTCAAATACAGACCCAGCAAAGTATTTCACTGGATTGAACCAAATACTTGACAAAAATCCTGTAGCAATGTTGATTAATATACTGTATGTAGTAAATGTGTGACCTAGAGCCAGAAAGGGGAAGAATAATATCATAATCATAGCAAACTGACTATGTGGCCTTTTTTGTTGAAGACAATTTAAAGGCAGTTGAAAGGAAAAAAAAAAAGGACGTTCAGACTTCAAAACAGATGTACCTCACATGTTGAAAATCTGTGCCAGAGTGAAAGTACAATAAAAAGTACAGACCCAGCAGGAAACCCTAACTTGGAAGGCTGTTGTAATATAATTGTATTGTACAATGTAGATAGAATAAGTTGAATGAATGATGTTGAATGGATGACATAAACACACTGTAGTAAAACAACAAAATTGTAATTTCTCATTATTTGGAGCATATATGCTGATTAACATCCATTCACAGCGTCAGAATCCGACCACATCTATGGTCAATTACATTTCTAATAAGGAAGAAACTTGATGGGAAGTTCGGGATGGCCACAACAGCTTTCTACTCTGTGACATGAGATACAGTGCGTGTTAATGTCGTAATTATGACATTCAAAAAATCACCATGAGGTGTGTATCATAGCTCCTAAATTCATTCATTCATTTATTCATTCATTTATTCTCTATACAGCTTATCATGTACAGTACAAAGTCTGGAAGGAACTCTGGGGACTCTAAACTCAGGAGACTCTAAACTAGGCAGGTCACAGTCACACACACTCACACACCCACTCACACACTACGGGTAAGCTGAAACCGTCAATTAGCCTAATCTGCATGTCTTTGGACTGTGGGAGGAAATCAAATTACCCAAGCACAGGGACAACTCGCAAACTCTACACACACAGACCCGAAGGCACGACTCAAACCCTTGACCCAGGAGGTGTGAGGCCACGATGCTATGCCCCCGTGCCATCCAGTTCTCAAAATACTGTTCTGGAGTATGGTGCTTGTTGTTAAACATGCGTGTGTAGGAGCATCAATATCATGTCCATAAGTGGTAAGGATGCAGTGCTTCTGCTGCAGTGGTCAGAGTTTGAATCCCACTCAAACCATTGGTTTGGTATTAATATACTGTAAATTTAAAGTCATTTTTTGGAGCATTATGTTGGGAGCATCCTCCCATTGCTGAGTAGTCAACATAAGACATCATTTTTATTAAAGTCATTTTACCTTTCAAAAATAATTTAATGCCAGTGGTATCATCCACAATATTGCCAAACTAACATCACCACAATATTCTGCTAGGTAACAGCTTAAATGGTCCTATTTACAGCCATCTACTAATCATTAAATAAAAAGCTTACTGTATGTCATCAGACAGTCATGCTACAGTATCTGCTAGTCTGTAATTTTGTAAACAAGAATGGTTTTGTATATCATGAATTGTCTTCATTCTCCGTAATGGCACATCCATAATGGTACGATATAGCATCACATATCATTGGCATCTTTTTGTTTTTTCAACGAAGAAGCCGTCCTATCAGTACCACTAGAGGTGATAATGATGTGATGGCTCCAGGTATGATAAAAGCTAGTAGGAATGGATGATCACTTTTTTCCCCTTTGCTTTAAAGTACTAAATATTAAAGGAGAAATTAATGGATAATACTGTGCAAAACTCTTGAGCCACCCCTCATTTATTTAAATTAAATTAAATTAAATTAAATTAAATTAAATTAAATTAAATTAAATTAAATTAAATTAAATTAAATTAAATATACAGATTCAATCAAACAAATTTTACTGTGGCAGGCTGAAAAATGCCCAAAGATACAATTAACCCAATTTTTTTTATGTAATAACCTCAGCAGCAACCTCATTTCCCTTCTCGTCTGTTCTAACCACTCAGCATTCAGCATCGCCAGTATGCTAATTACCAGCCTAATAATCTGTTATCATCCACCCTGTCTCTCCCTGGTTCATGGCTTAGGCCGGGTGTTTACTTTATGCTTAAATTATTTATAAGTCACTGGGTGGCTTATCAAAATAAATAAAAAAATGAATGAATAAATAAAAATCTAACACTCTCTGACACTGGCCAGGTACAGGGACTGGACTGAAAATGAGAGACAAGAAAGTCCTACTGAGACAAAAAAAAATTACAGCCAGAAAAGTCCTTCAGGAAGCTTGGAGAACAATTTCTCCAGACCACATTAAAATTACAAGAACGTCTGGTTCTGTGAAGAAAAATATGAAGAAATGAGGGGTGGCTCAAGACTTTAAAATAGTACTGTATACTGTACATCATAGCTTTGATTATGGGCTGCAGTGTGGAGGACAATACGTACAGTATGTGAAAATGATTCCTTATACTGCCAAAACCACGGTTTCACAATTTGAGTGCATGAATATACATAACTGTGCCATCAGGGAGGAAAAACTAAATCGATTAGATAATGTGGTCCTTCAGTACGTTCAGTACATTCAGGTAGTCAGTTGACTGCATTTAGACCTGACCAACTAAGGCAACCCCAGATCTTAACAGCGCCTCCTGAGGCTTGCACAGTGGGCACTACAAGATCTTCTGAGAAGGCAACTTTTGACATTTTTCTTTACTTTTTGGCCAGGTGGGGTATCCATTATTAAAAACATAACAGTAAACCAAATATAATAGTATAAAATCAATTTTTAGACTTTTCTTTTTTTACTAGCAGATATTTTCACTTTTTTAAAATAGAAATAAAAGTTTAGAATTAGCATAAGTATTTGCCAATCAAAAAAACATTTCATGCATGAAATCAGTAAATATGGCTAGAACTAGTTTTAATACTTCTATAATTGATTCATTGTAACTTTCTAAATATTCAAGGTTCTTCACTTCCTCAACTCTATAATAATTTACTTTATCTGTGGCGTTTTCTGATTTGCTTTTATGCTTCTCATGAACCAATTTCAATGTTGAAGCAGCACATATGAAAATAGTCGTTTGTAACAATATAGCATTTATGTTGTCTAATTAACAAAGGCGATGTTTTAAAATCAGCTTCAAAATTGAAAACACTGAAACACTGTTTCATACAGAGTAATTATTCCTTGCATATTGTTTTTTAGAAACGTCTTTGAAATAAGAACTAATAGAGTCTTATCATTAATAAATCCTCCTTTTTCCCCTTTTCTATAACCATCCAACAAATCTAATTAAAATATACAAATACGTACAATATTGTTTCATGAAAATCTTTTGAAGTATTGAGACTGTCCATGCCTAATTGAAAATCAACACTACTGGATTCTACTCATAATATAAGACTGTAAAAAAACGCATGTGCTGTGCATCTGACAAAAAGCAGACAAACCTGCACATTCAAACGCTTTAAATCTACTTTCATCACGATTGCATGATATTTCTGTTACATCTTACAAAAAGACCCGTGTGCCTGTCAACATTACAGGAAAACCTGCAGCCAGGTTTGTATAAATTGCTACCAATCCTGGCTACAAGGCGTATAAACAACAATGAGACTACAAAAGGGCATATCGACAGTGAAAGATTTGACACTGCGTGGCTACAGCTGTGCAAATATTTCATTTCAGAAGGAATAAAAAGCATTTGCCTTTACAGTTACACTGTTTCTGGGAACTGATGTATTTGGTAGTCTATTCCTTTTATTTTATTTTTTTCGCTCTTCATTTGCGGCTCACGTATTCTCCATTCATGCAATTTCTCTTTCTGCTCAACAAAGACACCCAAATGTGCTTCTTGTTTTTTTTTTGTTTTTTTTTTATTCATTTATTTGATTTTTGTACAACTTTCTCTGAGAAAGATTTTTGGGTGAAAACCCTGTCTTAAAGGTATTTATGAGCTCTGTACAATGTCCTACATAAAACGTCAACACCCGGGGATTTTTTTTTCTTTTCTTCTGTTTAATGAAGGGAGATAACTGCAAATGATGCTTTGCTTGCTTCAGCCATTATACCGCTGGTAACTGCTTTCCTTCTGCCACGGATTGCGTATGTTTGCGACTCTGTCTCAGATTGTGATTGTGTTTCTCAGCATGTATGCATGTCTCTAAAGAGCAGAGGGGAAAAGGAAGAGGGAAAAGATTTCTTTGTTCAACTTGGTAAAGTTTCAGGATTTGCAGTTTTGATACTTATTTACTAACCTGTAAATTAGTATTAATCACTGGTCATGGTTTTAATTAAACGATTTGACCAACATCTAGAACCAGCTAACGCACTGATTACAGTCTCTAACTAATAATCTAACCTCCGGTTAAAAATGAATGACTTGATTGGGATTTGGATTTGGATTAGGATCCAATCACACAATTAGTAATTAATTACTTTACACTCGAGCTCTGTTGATTAATGTATCTTGTCGCATGAGCTCTTGTATTCAGCGACTTGCTGTGCTACAAAACTGAACAATAAATGAACTAAAAAAAACAAGTGGTGTTCTATATTCCTAATATTTTTTTTCTTTATAACAGCAGGGTCTATATTGTGATTTGTTTAATTAAGCAATATTACATGAGGGAGTGCTGCTGGACAGAATAAGGCGACTGTCAGTTAGTTTAATTAAAAGGGATGAAGGTAGATTTAAATCCTTATGTAGCCAAGAGGTGAGGAGAATAAACCATGGAGGTGGTGGATAGTCCTAAGAAACTTTCAAGATTTACTTTATATTACTATTATAAAGTAAAAATCTCTGCTTTTAAATATCAGCTCCATTAACGTCCAGGGTTCTGGGGTTGAATCCCAAGTCGTGTTAAATGGAAAGCTAGTGCCCTATGTAGGGTGTTACAGTAGTTATAATCCAATGATCCACATCGATTGATTAGGGGTGAGAGAGACTAGTTAGTTAGGGAGCAGTCTGTAGCTTGAGTTCGGCGTGATCAGAACGACAGATGGTTCAGAAGCAATTCGGAACGACTTAGAAGCAGTTACTAAGGAGACAAAGCATTGAATACAAAGACATAACATTATCAGATGTGTCTTCTTGCTGAAAGTGCTTCTGTGACTGATTTTGAAAGTGGGTTTTGGCAGGCAGCTGCAATCCCCTCTTTCCAGTTCTGCGGACCATACCGACCTACAGTACAGACCGAAAGTTTGGACACACCTTCTCATTCAAAGAGGTTGAATTTGTATTATGGCAAGAAAAAAGCAGCTAAGTGAAGAAAAAAACGAGTGGCCATCATTACTTTAAGAAATGAAGGTCAGTCAGTCCGAAAAATTGGGAAAACTTTGAAAGTGTCCCCAAGTGCAGTCACAAAAACCATCAAGCGCTACAAAGAAACTGGCTCACATGCGGACCGGCCCAGGAAAGGAAGACCAAGAGTCGCCTCTGCTGCGGAGGATAAGTTCATCCGAGTCACCAGCCTCAGAAATCGCAGGTTAACAGCAGCTCAGATCAGAGAGCAGGTCAATGGCACACAGAGTTCTAGCAGCAGACACGTCTCTAGAACAACTGTTAAGAGGAGACTGTGTGAATCAGGCCTTCATGGTAGAATATCTGCTAGGAAACCACTGCTAAGGACAGGCAACAAGCAGAAGAGACGCGTTTGGGCTAAAGAACACAAGAA
>JAAGKR010007206.1:0-38176 GCA_011419295.1 Clarias macrocephalus | reverse complement strand
ACAGCAATGGCAAAAGATCTGTGATGCTGTGAGTGTGGTGTCAGCCAAGAGACACTTGGTTAAAGAAATTTAAAAAAATGGTTTGATGGAACATATAGCGAGGGCACAACCTCTGTCACCTATGTTAGAGTTTTATAAAGTTGATTATTTTCCCCCCAATAACTGGCCAACTGGTTAGAGCTTTTGGCAATCTGAACCAGATCAGCATCCATTTGTCAAATCTGTGCAATGTGCAAAAGCATGCATTCTGCGTAAACACAGGATGGGCCAAAATGGCAACTAAGATCAATCTGTAAATCATATAGAAGCATTCAACAGAACACATGCAAGCAAGCGTTTTTATATTCTTAGTTGGAATCAATTGACCAATAGTAAGCTCTCTCTTTAGCCCACGAATTAAACGAGTCTATCATAATTCCTCTGGAAGCATGAATTAAACTAAATTTGATTTGATGACGTAGGCAACATTGTGGCCTCACACCTCCAGGGTTGAGGGTTCGATTCCCATGCTGGATGGGTTTCTCCCACAGTACAAAGACATGCACAGTAGGCCACATGGCATTTCCGAATTCCCCATAGTTTGAGAGTGAGTGAGTGTGTGTGCTTGTGTCCTGTAATGGATGTGAACCCCGCCTCCTTCCCTGAGTCCCCCGGGATTGGCTCCAGGCCTCCCGTGACCCTATACAGGATTAGCGGTATAGAGAATCAGAGAGAGAGAGAGAGAGAGAGAGAGAGAGAGGGATTACATGAGTTTTTTTGTGTCTCATTTTTAAAACCAATGTTTCCGTGTATCGGACAAACAATTTGCAGACTGCGAAAGTGGTGGAGGTTTTGTCTTCTTCTTATCTTAGTGAGAGTACTCTCAACCACTTGTAAATTTTTTCTATTACCTAAGAGAAGAGCAAAAATAATGGTGGAAATGAACAGGTATGAACAAAATAAAAATAAGAAGAAATCATGGACAAGATTACAAATAAAATTATTTGTTTTCATATATTGCTTCTCGCATGAGGCCCATTGTAACCTTTAGTAAGATTTTTATCCTGGTAAGGGATTAATTACACTGATTTAGAGCTTAAGTTACAAATACTGTACCTTTGAAGACGTTTCAAGACTACACAGTAGACGATTTCAATACACTTTGTTTCCGGTAGATCTGCATCACATCGGATGCAGATCCGGATCTGAGTAGTCTGCTATCTGGGAAGCTACAAAAAGCAAAAGTCCTTACTGATGTCAAAAAAAGATGTCACCATCCTGCCCACGCTAGTCACATGTATGCTAGAGATACAGTAAAAATTACACTACATCGTTTGCTTGATAGTTTTGCTATGCGGTGTTACTCTGCATCACTCTATCTGACGATATAGGACACAAAAAAAGTGTCTGGCAATTGTCAATGAAAACGTGTTTACATGTTAATTACTGTACATTACTATTTCGTTCTCTTAGCCAAACAGTGACTGGTTTTCTCCATGTCTCATTAGGAAAGAAGGAACGAATCACACCTTTGATCCTCAAGCAGGAACTGATTTATGTAATTATGACCAGGATTTAGTTCACAAGAAATCTTCAGCCATGGAGAGGATGGAAAGAAGGGGGTTCAGGAACTTTGCAGAGTGGTTCCACTTTTCCCACTTATCACAAAAGGAGTCAAAATACAGCCAGGAGTCTCTAATAGAAGGTGTGTGTGTGTGTGTGTGTGTGTGTGTGTGTGTGTGTGGGTGTGGGTGTGTGTGCGCACGCATGTGTGCATGTTAGTGTGCGTTGTGTTTGTGTTGTGTTTACATGTAAACTAGATTTTCTTTATTTAAAGATCCACTGAGAAAAATTTTCCATTTCAGATCCATAATAATTAAGGAACACACCCAGTTCTGAGTGTGTGTGTGTGTGTGTGCGCCCAATAAAGATGAGCTCAAGGTGATTTGAATCACACACACACACACACACACACACACACACACACACACACACACACACACACACACACACACACACATACTGTATATCCACATGTATTCGCTGCAGTGCCAGTTCTCCGAGAGCACTTCCGTCCTCCTCCGCCTCCTTTGTCAAGGTCTACATCAGCACCTTATACACACTTTTATACATATGTTTTCCATCATCGGCATCATGGGACAGTTTATGTAGGTAGGTTTAATATGATAATATGATCTAAAGAGCTGAAGATCATGTTATCATATTAAACATAAAACTACTTACGTAAACTGGTAAATAAACTGTCCCATGATGCCGATGCTGGAAAACATTTTATGTTTGTTGTAAGTACGTTTATCATTGGGTGTCAAAGAAAAGTGCTCGTACTCATGCATGGTCTGGTTCACATGACTTTACACATCAGCATAAAAAAAAAAAAAAAAAAAAAAACGAACTGTAATTAGATTCCACAGTGCAGCCATGAAGACAATTAATTAACTTCCTCACCGCTAGCCCCGTTTAATTCTTACACAAATGACAAATCATTATCCGGATTACAATGTGACTTATTGTGTAGCCCTGGTCCTGCAATAGTCGTCTGATTTAATAACTAGCAGCTTCAGAGCAGGAATAGCAGATAGCAGTTATAAAACGAGGGTGACCGAAGAGGCACTCCTGTGATGGAAGCTGTCAGAGTGTGTGGCAGGGTTTGCATCAGAAATCGGAGACATTTCTATCAAATGCGCCTGCTGTGATTGCGTGTCTCCTTTAAGGCTGTTCATAATTTATGCTTGGTATTCAGTTGTCTCAGCAGGCTGAATTATGAAACAGTTTCTGATAATCGTTAGCTTGTTTCATCAGTAGCGCATACATGGCTCATAGGAGTAGTAGCTTCACTTTTATGGAAATGCTTCTTCACAGAGTACATTAATTAATGAAGGACGGCTACGTACACATCCAGGACAGAAAACACAACCGGGTCGGAAGCAACAGTGGAAAAATAGACTGTCGCTGAACATTCTGTACTCATCACTTATTTAGAACACTATCCTGACATGCCATTGGTGGAGCCATGTCCAAGATGCTTTACATCCTGGTGTTAGGTGGGGCTAAGGATAGGTCTCGGATAGAAACTTGCCAACATTCAGTGGATCTGAGGAAGCCTGGGATAAATGCTGAAACGTTCAAGATTGAAACTGTGCCCCAACATGACCTGGGTGACTGATGAGCTTCGTGAGTTGCCACTTTATCAGCTAAACCTACCTGTTAGGTATAATTTGTTGAACCAGAGTGACTGATTGTAGCCCGTTTCCTGCCCTGAACATTTGTTAGGTCGGTTTTAATGCTTGTAGTCAGTCAAGGTAAATGGTCTTGATCTAAAAGCTGATCTGCTAAGTACTGAAATTCCACAGCATTTAAATCCCTAGTTGTGATGATAATATAGACCTCATACTATAATTATGCACAGACATTTTCCACCTGACACCATGGTCTCATCCACTTTTGGATGGAAAAAGGGACGCTACTTAACGGATGCCAGTGCCTAAAGTCACAGAAGCATTTTCAGCAAGAACACACATTTGATGTTAAACAACACTTTGTCTCCTTGGTAATTGCTTCTAAACCATCCATGTTGTGTTTCAACAAAGCTAACACGAGCTACAGTGCTAACTAGCTGCTAACACAAGTCTGAATCCCAAATCCTTCTCTAACCTCTGATTAAGTGCACTACATGTTTTTTTGGAACAAGGAATTGTGCACCCTATATAGCCCACTAGCTTCCCATTATATGCTGTTTATTAGCTATTAATTAGAAAGCTTGAAATGTTAGTATTAACTAATGTTTGATGTTCTATAGCATCGTCTCAATAGCAACAAAAGCACTGAATCCCAATCAAACATCACAAAATCTAGGAGGAATCCCATATTTGTACACTGTCTCGAAGGTAATCATGTTATAATGAGTAAAACTTATCCAAATTATTATCTTTATAACCTTTTTCGTTGATTTCCACCTGCTTGTTTCTCTTAAATAAGTTGCAGAATCCACTGCACCCAGTCTTGAGGGACATTACTTTTTAAAGTAACAAATTACATAAAAAATTTATGTCATTAAAAAGTAATCAGTTACATTACAGCATTACTTTCTAATAAAAGTAACTAGTTTGATGACTTTTTCATTGCAGAAAACTGAAATTCCTTTGTGCTTCCTCATGCATGTTGTTTTAGTCAAGACCTTTATAATTATTCTACCATCATCGCTCAGCGAAGTTTAACCCATAATCTGTTAACGACTAATACCCCTATTTCACCTATGCGATTTCGCGCGGTGGCCGCAAGTATGGTTCATCATGATTCACTGCGAGTTTTGGCGCTGTGATTAGGTTTCCATCTATCCGCGCGTCGTCCTCACGGAAGACGAACGTCGGGCGGACACTTGCGGCGGCTCACGATGCACTAACTAACGGGTAATCAGGGGTGGGGCTTGTAGGACGACTTTCTCACATACACCCACACAATGACGGTATGAGTGTTGTCTGGCTCATGGATTACATTTTTGAAAATATAACTAGATAACTGAGTACTTAAATGGCGGACCTAACGCGGTAGATTACTCGTTACATCAAAAAAGTAATCCAAGTACTCTAAGCGTTACTTTGTAACGCGTTACGCCCAACACTGAAAACAACATGCTGCATATAAAAATAATCAGCAGAACAGAGGCTATCAATTGCTACATTAGTCTTGTCTTATTTATGTGACAAAGCATCACATAACCATCAGATGATCTTGAGTAAAACATACAAAACCTTGATCAAAAGGACAAGGCAGCCTAACGTTGGTTAAGTTTCCTTCTGCCATTCTCTGTTGTGACTGATGTCATGTGTTATCAAAAGGTCTGTAGGAAAGGGCAAGTGTATGTACATGGGAAAACCCTATAGACATTCATGTGCACATACTATATCAAGCAGAATAAATTTATAGCATTTTAAGGTGCTACAGTATTTCATGGAAAAAAAGCAACATTAACGCCAAATTTCAGCTATTGCCAGTTAACAATGGGACACAACTTCTCGCTTTGATTATCAGCAGAATCTGAATAAGTCTCTATCTCAACGCCTAAGCTAAAATTTTCTAGTGCCATTTAATCACAAACCTCATCATCACCCTTTCACTTGACTGATCTCTCCTCACTGTAACATCAGTGAAAAAATAATCACTAGATCATTCAGTCACTTCTTCTGTTGGCTTAATTTTGTTTCGTAGATGACTTTTTTAGGTCAAGCATTTTGTACAGTGCAGATGGGGGAAAAAATTTATTCAGTGATGTTTTGTCAAATCGACTCCAAATTCGAGGAGGTAAACTATTCCTCTGTAATCCTGTAGGTGTAGGTGTATCTGTACTATTAACACGGAGTGAATTATTTGTTTATAAATTCATAAGTTTTGCTTTGAATTGCAACAAAATCTAATCAAAATATACACATAGAACCAGGATATTTATAAAATCCTGATACTTGCAGAATGGTAATACAAATCAAATCGGCAACTGGTATCGTGATAATATCGTATCGGGTCGTCCCTGGTGAGTCCCCTGCCTATTGTACAGTGTTAGTACGTGCCCTTCTTTGTTTTGATGGCGTGATGATGGAGAAACATACAGGACAATCTGACAGACAGGATGGGAAACCAATAATATAATGAATTATTTAGGCTTGTGTCCATTTTGCTATGTCCTTATGTCTATTTTGCTATATATATATATATACATACAGTATATACACGTACAGGGTGATTCACTCGAAAGAGGCCCAGAATATTCCGTAATGAAGCAATCTAAACAAAAAAAAAAAAAACAAACAAAAAAACACTACATACACAGACGTATGTGTAATCAATTGCATTATAAGTGATCTCCGTCTTCTGCCAGACACATTTCGATGCGGAAGTTTGAGTGACTGAATAAAGTGGTTTGGCATTAGGCAGCGAGATGACTGTCTGGCGTCTGCCTTTTCAGTCTGACTCAGGGGCTCCATATACTTAGCACATGGTTGTTTCCATATACTTAGTATGATGTTTCGTTCAGAGTGCTTCGTCCTATTCGGTTATTACAGAATATTCAGGGCCCCTTTCATGTGAATCACCCTATGTATGTATTACAGTATATATGTCAAAGTATATTATTGCCATAAATACTTTTGAGCATTTTGGGGCGTTTTCATGAATTCAACCACTGAACCATCTGTTTACATTTTCCCAGACTGCTACACATATCTGGGTATGAATGACATAACGTAACATTTCAGAGCCTTACAGTTGCTCTGTAGTTCCTAATACATAACAGATTGAGTAAAAAAACCTACAACTCTACAATAAAGCTTTCAATCAACATAGTCTGGATAGACTCATTGATTCTCACTTGAATTGGTGAAGTGAAGTGATGTAACGATGTGGCTAAAACTCACTGTATAACCAAAAGTATGTGGATTTCTGACCAATCACATCCATATGTGCTTGTTGAATATCCTGTTTCAGCTTTATTCCCCCTTTGTTGTTGTAATAAGCTCCAGTCTTCTGGGAAATCTTTACACCAGATTTTGGAAAGTGGTTGTGAGGATTTGCAATCATTCGTCCATAAGAGCATTAGTGAGCTCAGGCATTGATGTCAGGAGAGAACGCCTGGCATACAATCTGTGTTCCTGTTAATCTCTATGGTGTTCTGTGTGAGGTTGGGGGTCAAGGTTTTGTGCAGACCACTTTCACTCCAACCTTGGCAAACCATGTGTTCATGGGGCTGGCTTTGTTTACAAGGGCACGATTTTGCTGGGGAATAACTTTTTAATTGCTACAGCTGTAATACAGTTACAGCGCACAAAGTCGTTTTAGCTAGTCGTGTTCTTCTAACTGTGATGTGTCCAAATACTTATGGGCATACAGTGTGTTTTGTAGCTCTCTGATGTGAAATATGCTTTCCAAACCACTTAATACAATAAATTCACAATTTACAGTACAACATCACTGCCAATCGAGAATCACTTCTCTTGTGACTGTGTTCCAGTAGTGGAAAATTCTTCTGAGTGGATCTCTTTTGTTAAATTCCTGTTTCCGCATGAAAGCATCCTGAAAATGCCCGGATAGGTGTGTGTGTGTGTGTGTGTGTGTGTGTGTGTGTGTGTGTGTGTGTGTGTGTGTGTGTGTGTGCGCGCATGTGATGTTTGTGTGCGAAGGTGTTCTCAGCAGTGCAATGATGCCTTTGGCCAGTGTAGCTTGCTCAGCATTTCTGGCTGTGGTTGCATGCTGGGAAGTGGAGCTTCTTCATCATCGCTGTCTGATTCACTGCTAGTCATGTCGTCATCTTCGTCCTCCTCATCATCCTCCACTTCCTCTTCGGTTAATTCTTCTGCTGGCTGCAGCTCCTCAAAGCTCTTTTGTTGCACACACACACACACACACACACACACACACACACACACACACACACACACACACACACACACACACACACACACAAAATCAGACACAACATTATCAGCATACAGTATGCAGATGATTTTTCTTGATGCTCTACTTCTGCTTGGAGTTTCTGTACTTGCAGTGCCTCTTTGATAATCTAAAGAAGTCTTGATTTGCAGTTCACAAGGATGATCATAGCTGGATACTGAGGTTCGGTACCGAAGAAGTGCTTCTTTAATCGCAAAATCTGTCCTGTGCTCATCCCAGGATGCTTATTTACAATATACTCATACTGAACCCACCACTCCAGAAGGTTTTCTTCACTCTTTTGACTCTGATCATTTACAATCCCACTATCGGGTGTCATCCTGAAGAGTTCAGGTTCCATTTTCCATTGCTCATTAGGGATCCAAATCTACATAAATCTTTTCATAATATCTATTTCATTTCAAATCTTTGAAATCAGTGTTTGTTTAATGATTACGAAACACATTGCCTTCACAGTTATTATTATTATTATTATTATTATTATTATTATTATTATTATTATTTGTGTAAGCTGCTATTTCCATTCACATATAGTACTTACCTCTAATGGGTTCACAGTAATGGTTAGGGCTGAGAGATCCAAATCCTTCCCTTCCTTTAATTGCGTGTGAGCATCCGGGACCTCCTGGACGTGTTTGAGGTAAAGCTGGTAGCTAACCGAGACTATCACCACCATCAGAACAGCAACACACACCACTATCACTACACCGGACACATCTGGAGAAGGAACCATTGACACAGGAGAGAGCATTATCCTCTATACAGAAGCACTGGTGGTTAAACTAGTGAGTATCTTGAAATATTGATAAAAGTTGAAATTACAGGCATACTCGCTTAGAAAAAAAAAGGAAATTCTATTAAAAATAATTACCAAACCCATATCGTCATGTATGCACTAAATTTGGTGCCAAGCTACAGTTCCCAACGTGCAACACAGCCTAAAATCATGGCACTCACAACCTCCAATTCCCAACATCCTCGTTCTAACTCAGCTCATCACCCAGTATCATCACGAGACTAAAATGTTTGTTTTGATATTGATGCCATCACAAAGTTCTAAACTCAGCGGCAGATCTAGAGATGGGTAACGTTGGCAGTCGCCCAGGCTGGCATCTTGCTGGGAGCATCACACAGCAGGTGGGAAAAAAAGAAAATAAAAGTTTCACTCGTTTGCACGCCGCATTTTTATGTCACCATGTGGGTCAATTAACCTTGTTAGCACCCCGATTCGATTTCGTGAGCGAGGCAGGGGACTGCGACTGTTGTACGAGTCGGGGAGCGAGGTGGCTAAGGGGACGTCACCTCAGGTCTCCCCAGTGGAAGCATGATTGCAAAGGGAGCAGGGTGGGGGGGGGGGGGGGGAGGTGAATGCACATTTTACTTTGTACAGCAATGCAAGTAGTAAAATCAATCATATTAAAGAAATGCTACAGGATAAACCATGGGCCATTTATAATACTGTGAATATACACGTGTAGTGTGCTGTATAGTTTCACACGCATATTTCATTCTTCTATTTTGTATGAAATTGTTAAGAAGAATTCCCCAACGTGAAATGGTTTAGCCATGACTCTTAAATTTTTTTATTATTATTTTTTTTTACAATATACAGTATTAGACATCCTGCCTACATAATGTTGGCATTTTTTATTTAGTTTTAAAGGTTGTGATTATTTACTGTGTTGTTTCAAATGTTTCATTCAAAATCTTTTGGTTTATTTTATCTTATGTATTTATTATGGCACACTTCAACACCTGCCCTCTAAGTCAGCAGCACTAGACTCCTGTAGTTAAAAAAAAAAAAAAAAGAAAGAAAAAAAAAAACTAGTGGTGGCTCGATCGGTTAAGACTGTGGGTTACTGAGTAACTGATTGAAAGGTTGTGGGTTCAAGCCCTTGCACAAAGCCCTTAACCCCATCAGCTCCAGGTGTGCTGTATCCTGGCTGACGCTGCACTCTGATCCCAGCTTCCTAACTGGAATATGTGAAAAAAAAAAAAAAAACATTTCACTGTGCTGACAAATAATTATTAAGATGATGTACTGTACGTAGTAAACATCTTTGATGAGTCTGATTAGATATATCATAATCCTGGCCAAGATGAAGTTATATAGTCAGATTATTTTCACATATAATCTTCGTCTTGGGCAGGAAGAATGTTCTATAAAGTGTGAATCATAAACATTGCATTTCATTTCTGTTTACTAATCCTGCACCCATTCTGTATCCTGATACTCCAGCATGTTAGATATCCTGCGATTTACATGCATTTTATCACTAAAGAATGCTGAGATCATGCAATCCATTATAAAGCACCAGTGATCCATGCTTGTGATTAGACTGAGTAGGTTTCAACCAGAGAAAATGTAAACACATATTCTCCAGAGTGCTCCAGAGTAGGAAAGTCCAGGTTTTGTGCTTTTCATGTTTATTCCTTAGGAAATAGAGAAGAGAATCTCGAATGCACAATGAATGTCCCAGTACTAAACCAACTTTACCACACTATAAAACAGTGTATGCACAATGCGGCTGCTGTGCTTGAAAGCTCGCCTATTTTTGCCCACTTCATAACCAAAATATATCCATATATCACTGCGGGACGCCTTTTTACTGCATCTGATTCTTCAAGTCCAAAAAACAAAAAACGTTCAGTCTTCACTTCCGATGCTTGCGAACCAAAGATTCTCGTGGCTCATATTACATGCTGTTGTCAGGGCTGTGCTTACAGAAGAAGATTCCTATGAGCCAGATCAAACATCTGCATAGTAAACGTATTGATTATTTAAAAAGAGTTCCGTGTTCTAAAACTCTTAGTCGGTATAGCTTTGAACGGTATAGCATGCAACAAGGAGTCACTGCAGAGTATCAGCTCTGCATTCCAGTCTGCATCAAGTTGCTATTCTGGTTTTAAGATTACTTGTGATTCCTGTCTCTGATCCTGCCTTGTTTTCATTTGTACTATTTGTACAGTGCTATAAAAGAAGTATTTGCCCTCTTTCTGTTTTTAAAAAAATATATATATTTGTCACACGTAAATGATTTAGATTGTCAAACTAATTTTAATATTACACAAAAATAACCTGAGTAAATATAAAAAGGTTGTCTTGTACCCCTTTCCAGACTAATACATGTCAGTTATTTTGTTTCTCATCTGTTCTTGAATTTCTTTAGATTGTATTGATATTAAAATTTATTTTTTATTTTTTTTATTTTTTAGATCTTTTAGTATGCTTCACTTTGTCAGACAGGTTCTGTTTAAGTTATTTCCTGATTCATCAGGTCTGGCAGTAATCAGGCCTGGGTGTGGCATGTGAAATTTAACTCAGCTTTCCAAACATCACAGTTCATTCATGATTTACAGTAGCAAGGCAATTACTTTTTCACACAGGTGCCGGTTTGGACAGCTTTTTTCCCTTAATAAATGAAATCATCAATTTAAAAACAGCATTTTGTATTTGCAAATTGCATTTAATGATCTCAATAATTAAGTGGGACAAAATATACAAATTCAGGAAGGGGAAAATATTTTTGCACGGCACAGTAGATGGCTTACCGTTAAAAATTTTTTTTTTTTTTTTAGTAGATATGGATATGGATATGGATCATACTTTCACTTGCATCTTCCTGTTCACAGATGATCCATATTTGGAACGCCATCACATTCATGCAGTTCATTCAAACAACCAGCCAGGCCACGGTTAAAGTCACTGTAATCACTGTAAGTTTCCCCCAATTCTGACATCTGATGATTTTCTTGATCTGTAGCTACACAAATGTTTTGCATTGCACTGATTGGATTACTGCATGAACGAGCACATTAATATGGCTTCCAGTGGCATGATTGATTAATGTTTCCAAATGTTTGTATCTATAATCCCCTTTTGACTCCCCATTGGAAAAAAAAATACTTCTGATCTTTAATTCTCAGAAGAACGAGTCGTCTCAGAGTGTGACTTGTTCATTATCTACTGGTCCCGCATGTGCAAAGCATCACAAAACCACCATAGGTTATGAAACAGAAATGAGTAGTTACCTTTGAGTCTTCTGGTCCGAATCATTCGTTCTTTTGTCACGTGACTCTCATAGATGCTAAGTGTAAAAGTGTAAAAGACGAACATTTCGGACCAGGAGATGGTGAGCTGCTCATTCTGTTTATCATATGTCCTTAGCTGCATTGTCATATTTTCATTACTGGAACTATAGCCGAGATTTGTGTATGTAGACGTATTGGGGGTCTGTTTATTGAAAATGTAAACAAAAGAACAAAAGAACAAAATGAACTAAATCACTCAAAAAAAAAAAAAGAAAAGAAAAAACGTTAATTTTCTTGTCGTCATCTTGATGAACGAGATTAAAGGAACTGAGTCACTAAAATGATTCAACCTTCCCATCAGTACTATACAGGAAGTAGGTATTTCATTAATTCATTTGTGTATGCATGCTCTTTACTGTTGCCTCATGACTCATGTTGCCAGAACCACTGTAAATCCTGTCTTCTAAACATGACTAAGAGAGATTTAAACAGTAAGACGTTTTTTTTTATTTTTTATTTTTAGGAACATTTTCTACAGAACAGGATACGTGAAAAAAAAGCCCACAAGTGCTCCTCATGAAACCGTGTCATGTCAACATAATGCAGACGTATTGATTCCTTCTGCTGCCCCGAGAAGTCTTTAATGCCATCTGTGACTAGAGAAAATGACACAACAGGGAGAGCTTGTATGGCATCAGCTAGAACGTGAATCATTTTGTTGCTCGTCAGGGACAACATCTCATATTGTTCTTTTGTTTTGTTCCGGAGCCATTTCTCAAGAATGAGGTCATCCTTTGCTTTGCTTTTTTTCTTTTCTTCTTTTTTATGACTTGTAAATGCTTGCTGCTGTTTTGCCTCAGTGACCTAACACTATTTTTTTTTTTTAAGCACCGTCAATTTTCCTGCTTCCTGTTTATAGCCACCAATCTACAGGTTATACTTCTGCACAAAGTGTCACAACAACATTGTGAATCGTACTATATATATATATATATATATATATATATATATATATATATATATATATATATATATATATTCCCATAGGGATTCCTGCGTTCTCAGAAGAAAGGCCACTAAACTGTTTAACTCTCTGTTCCTTATGCTCCTTTAAGTGTACATCTTCTATACTTTCACTACTTTTACCTTGAAAGTTACATATACCATATTTTCTGAACTATACTGTATGTTGCACCAGAATATTTGTGGTTAATATCAAAAATAATGTTTAACAACAACAACAAAAAAAAAACAAACATGTTTTTTTTGTTAAACATAATTTTATAACCAAATATATATATATATATATATATATATATATATATATATATATATATATATATATATATATATATATATATAATATCTCTTTTAAATTAACAAACAAAACTAACAAAAACTAAAATATTTCATTCTTTCATTAATTTATTGTCTATACGGCTTTATCCTGTACAGGGTCGTACATGGCTTCGGGCATATCCCAGGAGACCGAAAACAGTTAGTTAATCAAGCTTACATTAGCCTTCAGAGAAGCCTACACTATCAGCATCAATTCCAAATAGCCCGGACTGTCTGAATCCCGACAGCATGGTGTCTGTCGTCACCAAGTTCCATGAAGTGTTGATCCATCCCACAACATCCTGAAACACTTCATGATGCATCTCCGTGCCATGAAGCTGTTCATTTAATCCACCATCGACGTCTCCCACAGGCATCGTAACACAGCCTTAAAACTCTGGTTAGCTGCGATATCGAGTGGCTGGAGTATCTTAGTCATCCCTCCAGGGATTAAAGCAGCTACAGTATGGAGCTACAGGCTTTGATTTTCTGCTTAATTTGCAGAGTGAAATGTGCACGTCACTTATCACATTTACCTGGCTAACCTGTTACTAAGAAACGATGGACAATAATGTAATTTTGAACTCACACTTCCCACATGCGAGTTATGGCTGGGGGTACATGTAATGTCCAGTACATCAACAGATGTGTAGGTGCACTCGGTAAGTGTTAAAGTACATTCAGCTTATTTTTATTCTTCACCTGTCAATCCAGTCCAGCAAAGTTTTTAACCAAAGTTTTGTGTATAAATCCATTTACAGTATTACAAAAAAACATACCCTTACAGTACATGGCCACACGTGGAAAGGGTAAAGGTGGAAAGAATTGTATTTCTGTTCATATTCTATTCAAGTCAAACTGGGACTTCGGATTGTGCAGAATAACAATGAGAGTAAAACTTTATTTCTCTATATAATCTCTATAAAGCTAGACATGATTGTACTGCCTGCCTACATGATTTTGTGTATAGTTCCACACGTTGGTCACAAGTTAGTCGTCGATTTTCAAGGATCAGGTGTTTCGCTCGCTGAATGTTCACTGGAACATCTACTGTGATCTCCGAGCCACATGAGCTCGAGATTATCAATTCACAGCCTTCTTTAGAACTTTCAAATTATTATAATATTTTTATGGATATTTTACTAAGCGTCTCATCGGGACAAGTGGTTAAGGTGTTGGACTGCTGACCAGGAGGTCCCCGGTTCGAGCCCTGATGCCGCCGGGCTGCCACTGTTGGACCTTTGAGCGAGGTCCTTCACCCCAAGTGCTCCGATACAATCAGGCATCGAGCTGACAACCCGGCCCCGTAGGTAACTGCCACAGAGACGACAGATACGTCTCCAGGGTCTTGAGTATCTGTCGCGCGATTTGCCGGTGTCTGGACCCTATCCCCTGAGAGTCTCATCACTGTGTACTGTGCTCGACGTCTTCAGTATCAGTGTTATGTATTCATTCAAAGGAGTTTCATCACAAGTCTCTATTTGACTTGAACGGCCCTGTAGAATACAGGCCTTGCACACAAACATGACAAGGACGACTATGAAAAATCAGGACATACGACAAACGTTAGCATGACCCATCATTCAATCTTTACTTTCTATGTAAGCCAACACTCACTGTCACTCACCAGAGCTCTTGGTGTTGAAAGCTGTGATTGGATGATGACTAAGTTGCATGGATTTGGGTTGAGCCATTTGATGACTGACATGCTTGACAGGCTGTTCTCTGTGAAGTACATTAACCTGAGTGGAAGAAGAACGAAGATCATTTAGATGAGAAATCTTAAGAAAGATGAAGCACAGCTCATCCGCTTTTCCACTGTGTGTTTTCAGTTTGATTTGCTTTCTTATGTTTTTTCAGTACAGTAGATTTAGCATCAGGATGGTATCGAGTTGACTGAGCATGCCACTAGTTTTACATGCAGTCTTCGCTTAGATAATTGGCACCAGTCATCCATATATGGAGCAGAGGAAAAAGGCCGTCTATTTGTCTTTTAGGGTTGATAACGTGTCATACAGTAACTGCAGTCAATGTCACTAAACTGTCAACATTTAAAGTCTCTCTATATTATAATAATTATAATAAAAAAGACTGATTTAAACGCTTCCTGTTTTTAAATTTATTTTTAGTTTTCAAGTGCCATCTGTGCTGATGATAGCTCCCCACTTTGCCATCTGTTTTTTTTTCCCTATCCATGTGTAAGTGAAACATAGAAAATACATTAAAATCAGAAAATCACACTTTCTATACACTGTGAACTTCAATGAGTTTGGACGTGTAGCTAAAACATTCTGCTATCATCAACTGAAAAAGAACATTAGGAGAGAAAGTACTTTTCTTGTAAGAACTTTTAAAAAAAGAAACATATTGGCATTTGGAAAAAAATACATACACAGTAGTAATATAGTCTATATGTATACTTGTCCCCCCCCCCCCCAAAAAAAAAAAAAAAATTTTGTTTTAAATTTTTGTTCATCTGCACTTGTTAAGTGATGTACATAATAAAATTCATAAAGGTCAAAATGTCATTTAATGTAGTCTGGGAAATAGATCAAAAGTTCAGAAATTATTTTAAGGGTCTTTTTTAAGATTTGAAGGGTCCATTATTTATTTACATTTACAAAAATAAACAAAAACAAAAACCTTTTTCTCTGCCTTTAAAAAAAAACATAACCCTACTGTATATTTAAGCTTAAAATCCTGTCTAACGATGTACATTTTACATATATAATTTTAAATATACACAATCACTGGTCAGCAGCTCAGTGCATAAACTCACACAGATACAGTACAGGTCAAAAGCTTCAGGTAATGTTCTAATAAAATATCAGAGTGGAAAAAACATGATCTCAGTGACTTTGACCTTCAAGTGGTTTTGATAACTTATGCAATGAATTGTATGTTTTAGGAAAAAAATCCTGTGAATGTCAGGTGGAAACATTTCCCTGACGAGAGGTTGGATTGGTTTGACCTAACAGAGAGGCTATGGTAACTGAAATAAGCACACTTTACAAATGTGGTGAGCAGAAAAGCATCACAGATGAGGTGCTTTTCATTTTCATTCTCCCATAATGTCTCACTTCTTTTTTTTTTTTTTGGATTGTTTCTTGATTTTCTCCCTAATTTAGTCGTGTCCAATTCCTCCCCGTCACTAGGGGGCTCCTACATTACGCTACTACTACCACTCAGTCAGGAGGGCCGAAGACTATCACGTGTTTCCTACGAACCAACGTGATGTTAGTCGAATCTTCTCACTCACGCATCTTTTCGAACTTCTCACTCGCGCACCGTTGGCGGCGGCGTAACACACTCGGAGGACAGCGCTATCTGCTACATCCGCTTGAGTGAGTTCACAGACGCCCCTGATTGGCTGTAGAGCCCTGATTAATTTTAGAGCACTAAGTACCTCTCCTCCCTCCCCTCTGAGAGAGCTCGGCCAATCAGTTCTCTTTAGGCCTCCGGCTGCGAGCATCACCCGGGAATCGAACTGCCGATCTCCGGATGATAGGGCGAGCACTTTACCGCTGCGCCACTCATGTCTCACTTCTGATCTTTTTTTCTTCTTTCTCTGGGTAGATTTCACACTCTCATATTGACCCTGCATGTCTCTGACCTGCTGTGTAAATGGGTTGCTGGTGTATCGTCCGTTGAGTTCGGAGCAGGTCACTCGAAAAGTTCTTGCTGAGACTTCGTTGTGCAGGTTCTGGTACCGCACCTGTCTGATGACCTGCGCGTAGTGAACCATGGAGTCCACGCCTGCAACACACACAAGACAAGCTGAGATTATGTACAGGTATAACACAAACTCTGTGTAGCATTTGGATGTTTAGATGTTCTCTTTACCATAAATGGACATGCCGGATGTTGAGTTGGTATAGTCCAAGTGTTTGCCCAATAGTGCGCTGTGGGGAAGCTGGAGGGTCTCTAACCCCTCCCTTAACTCCTCCCCTAACACCAGGATGTCACAGTAGTCGAGATTATGGACGATTTCTTCTAACATGCCTGACCTGTGCACTTCACACACATACACACACACACACGCACACACACAGATAGAGAGAGAAAGCCGTGAGCTTGGTTTTAAATGACTAATTGAAGCCTGATCCTTCAGGGACTCGGTTTCTTTTTTCTCTTTCTCAGTCATCAATCAACGACAACCGACTTTCTCCTGGGTTTTAAAAATTAGAAGTCTTCATGGGAATTAAATAGACCAGGCAAACATGCTAGATTAGAAAATGATCGAGAGGCAAAAAGAGACCTGAAGTATAGGAAGTGAAAGCCAGGGGAGCTCTGTACAGGAAGGACGCTCATAAATGAGTGATATGGTCTATTTAGAGCCGAGAGAGGATTGTCCTCCCTGCTCTCATATCGTTTCCTCACTTATTTATGGGTTTGTTGTCGTTTTCGCTCCTGTTATCCCAGAGCAGAACCACACATGAGGAAAGGGATGAATGAATAATGTAACATAGTGCCTCTGCAAACTGGACTAAAAGCTGTGGCTTTCTGTGACCCTCTGACTTATAATAAAATTTCTTATTATATATGAAAAATCAGTTTCATTAACAAACCACACACCATTTAACAGTGCCGCAAATATGATTAATAAACCAGGACATGTTTGGAGTTGAGACTTTTTGCACTGCGCTGGAACAACAAAGCAAATTCAGCGAACAAATCATTTCAATTAATACACTGCCAGCCTTTTATATACTTCCTTTTTTTTTTTATACAGTCAAACATTTGGATACAAGTTTGGATTTATTTTCTACATTCTAGAACAATGCAAAATTTTCCTACAGGATCAAACCTATGAAATTACACACATGGCATTAGGTGATTAAGTAACAACAGCAACGACAGTCAGGTGTTATTTTAAGACATGAAGGTCAACTGTTCTGGAATAGCTCGTGCAAAAACAGTATTGTCAAGTGCATTTGCAAATCCCATCATGCACCATGATGAACCTGGCTCTCATGAAGAACATCCCAAAAAAACAAAACTCAAAAATCGACATTTTACAGGACCATTGATTGGAGCTGTTATAAAGGCTTTACATAGCAGACACATCTAAATATCAACTGCTCAAAGGAGATTATTGCACATTTTCGAGACCTGAAGCGTTGTTTTAGAACGTAGAAAGAAATACAAATCAGGAAAGACTATGGAAGGACAGTTAGAAGGTGTGTCCAAAGTTTTGACCGATAATATACAGTATATTAAAGTAGGTTATACTGTAAATGTAGCCTATAATATTATGATCTTATAACCATATACTATAGTTTTTTTTTTATTCTTTTGACAAATTCTGCCATTTAACTGAATATTACACAAGTTTGTCCACCACCATGTCTACAGTAAAAGAGTGTATGTTATAAATCATTTGACCCCAAACTGAATTAAATAGGCTAACCTGTATGTTTATATCACTATATTACATAACTCACAATATGATCAAAGCATAACATTCACGCTTAACTTTAAAATATGACTCTTGTTTTCAGAAGGGTCAAACAAAACATCAAAACTATAAACAAAACATCAAAGAAAAACTTTCAAAACAAAACATCAAAAGTACTGGAATTTTATTAATTGTCAAACATATTGTCAAAACCGGAAGGCATAATGCTGAACAACGAGAAGGAGAAAATGGAGTCAGAAAATCTGAGATAATTTAAATACTTGAATTTGCATCATTAATCAATCAATCAATCAATCAATCAATCAATCAATCAATCAATCAATCAATCAATCAATCAATCAATAAAGAAATCATGCAGTAGGTATGTAAAATAATGAACGGAACAGCATTTCTATACGTACACAATTTGATGAGGACTCTTGAGTATTATGACTAAACTGCTGTGTGACCACTTGCTAGTGAAACTAATCACAAGAAAAGGTTTCAGTTTGCTAGGGGGCACAACAATTGGACTTTGGTGCAATGGAAAAAAGGTCATGTGGCCCGATGAGTCCAGAACTCAGAAAAGGAAAAGTTTAAGAAGTTGGTTACAAAAAAAAAAAAAAAAAAACAGGTAGACAATAAAGAATGTAGGTATGTACTGTATACGGTATACACTCTTTTATGTGAAATAATTTGAGACTTGATGAAACCGATCCTCCAATTCACTGCACAAGAATATGCTGGGCGTATTTTTTTACTTGCTTTAAGGGACCATCAAAATTTGATATTACTTTGCACTAACCTACTCCCAAAAGAAATCCTCCTCCAGTTATTTTTGTTTCCCATTAAAGCTAAATAATATTTAAATAGAATTCTTGTACTGTGCAAAATGAATTGTCATGACCAGCGATTTTACAGCTGAGGGTTGCACATTATTATGCAATTCCAATTATCTAGTTTTGATTGAGATCAGACTCTTTAATAAACATGATGCATAAAAAAAGACACTGCTGGAGACTCTGCCTCCTCAAGCCATTAACCTATAAGGAGTTAATGCACTGTGTTGCACACACACAAAGTTTCAGAATCAGCAAGTTTCTTCCTGTCATTATCCATGCAGCCTTAAGAAGCATTAACGCTGCACAGTTTATTTTGTAGCCTGTGTGTGGCGTTTCCTTGAAGTATAGTTTGATGCATTCTTTATAGTGGCACGGCGACACGATGGCTTAACACTGGATTAATACTGTCCCTTGCACCTGTGCATGAAGTTGTGCATGTTCTCCCGTGCTTGGTTGGTTTCTTCTGGCTACTCCGGTTTCCTCCCACAGTCCAAACACATGCAGGTTATGCTAACTGGCATTCCTAAATTTCTTGTAGTGTGCAAATAAGTGTGTATAAGGGTGTACCCAGCCTCATGCCTCCTAGAATAGGCTTCAGGCCCCCCGCGACCCTATATACAGGATAAAGCGGTAAAGACAATAATTGAGTGAGTGAGTAATTAAAACGAGAAAACATACCACGCACGCATTGTCTATACTGCATTATCTTGTATAGCAAGTCACAGGGCCTGAAGTCTATCCCCGGAGACTTAGGGCACGAGGCTGGGTACACCCTGGATGGAGTGCCAATCCATCGCAGGGCACACACATTTATGCACTATGGGCAATTTGGGATGCCAATCAGCCTGTTCTGCATGTCTTTGGACTGTGTGAGGAAACCAACATACCCGTAGGAAAACTGAAATGATACCATCCATAGTTTGATAGTATTTTGCATGGACTAGTATTTTGCTGTGGCAAACAACCTTTTTGAAATGCTCCGTTATATGGAATTTTCCACATGGATGAACCTCAGTGGGAGTTGATCTCTGGCCCTCATGCCCTCTGACTGTCCAATTGCTCTCTTAGCTGCTTGGCTGACTGGCATGTATATGAACATAGTTTCCAGATAACTCCTAGATGAAAGATGCATGCCTGGAGTGCAGTTTTGAGCCCTGTGACTGTGGTCTCACCCTTAGCTGTTGCATTGTCTAAAGTCTGCTGCTGTGAGGCATGATTGATCCAACCTAGCCTCAGGAATATATCAGCTGGGTTAGACTGACTTGATTTTTCAAGGTTCCCCCCCCCCCCCCCCATGGTATACCCCTGTGGTGCAAGCAGGTATGTGTGTGTAGAGAGAGAAAGAGAGAGAGAGACAGAGAGAGAGTCGTTCATATTAGCACAGCAGCTCTTGAACCAGTGGTCCATACACAATTTACAATTATGTATTGTTTGTATTGTGTGTATTATTATGCATAATTTGCATTGTACTTATTATAAATATACACACACCCATCACTCGATAAGCAATAATTGTGCACCCATTCATTCACAGAATTATGTAATCAGCCAATTGTGTGGCAGGACCGAAATGCATAAAATCATGCAGATACGGGCCAGTAGCTTCAGGTAATGTTTACATCAATCATCAGAATGGGGAAAAAATGTGATCACAGTGATATTAACCGTAGCATGATTGCTGGCCAGATTGGCTGGTTTAAGTATTTCTACTCAACTGCTGATCTCCAGGGATTTTCATGCATAATGGTCTCTAGAGTTTGCTAAAAATGGTGCAATAAAGAAGAGAAAAAAGGGAAAAACAAACATCAATTGAACACCAGTTCAATGTGCGAACATCAGAAATGCTTGGTGAGCCTAAAAGCATTTCAGAAGGCACAACACAAATTTTAAGGTGGTTGGTTGGGCTACAAGAGCAGAAGACCATGTCACACTCTACTTCTGTTAGCCAAGAACAGAATGTTGAGGTAGTTAAAGACTGTAAAAACAATGTAGTCTGATGAATCTCAATTTGTGCCCAGGTATACAGATGGTAAGAACGAGCCTAGGTAAAAAGGTGGCCTTTAACCACCTTCTAAAGGCTGATTCCAGCATGATAATGCACCAAGTCACAAAGCAAACATCTTAAACTGGTTTCTTGTACATCAAATGTTGTTCATTGGCTTTCCCAGTTACCAAATCTAAATTCAGTAGAAGATCAAGATATGCACTGATCAGACATAATTTTTTGATATAATAACTATTAAAACATTAAAGTGAAGTTTTAGGTTCCTCAGTTCGTCAGCAGGTCACCTCTGGCCCCTCAGGGTGTGGCTCCATGAGACCATTGGGGGTGTGCTGTGGGGTCCGACACTTGTACGCTAGTGGCAGATCCTTTGGGTGCTGTAGGTTTTGAGGTGTGACCTCCATGGATCAGGCTTGTTTGTCATGTTTGTCAACATTTAATGGGTTCTTGATCGGATTGTGATCTGGAAAATTTGGAGGCCACTTAACAACCTTAAACCACCTAAGCCCTGTGTGTGGCAAACTGTGCATCATTTCTTCTGACACCTTTCTGTCATGGCCAGTATTGATGGTTTACATTGGTTTGTGCTGTATTGCCTTTTCTGTGAGATTATGCAAGGTAGGCTGGCTTTTTGTTCCCTATGGATCTACAGTAGATGGGAAATGGGTGCCCATAATCCATCGTAAGTTTACTGGTATATAATTGAATATCAATATTATTCAATTCACCTGGAGTTGGTGTTAATTTTATGTCTGATTGGTGTTTATTGATTAGCCAGAAAATAAGCATCAATAAGTGAACACTCAGTTCTCAAAGTTGATGTGTTGCAAGCAGGTAAATGGGCAAGCATAAGGATATTAAGCAACTTTGACAAGGGCCATGACATGAACATTTCCAAAATGGCAGGTCTTCTGGTTTACCAGGTGTTCCTGATATTCAGTGGATGATAGCTACAGAAAGTGGTCCAAAAAAGGACACCCCAAGTCTGATGCATGTGGAAAGTAAAGTCTAACCCATTTGGTTGGTATGTCCTGTACCAGGACTGTCCTGTACCTGTAAGTTGCGAGATGGGGCATCACTGGACTAGAATCCTTAGGATCGTTTCACAGTAGCTACAGTTACAATATTTTATAACAATGGCACCTGGAAGTGAGTGGGATACATTAGGCAGCAAGTGAACCATTTTTCCCCGAAATTAATGTGTTGACAGAATGAAAAACCGGCAAGCGAGAGGATTTGAGTGAAATGACAAGGACTAAATTGTGATATCTAGATAATTGGATGAGGGCAACTCTCATACTGCAGCTCTTGTGGGGTTCCCGGTCTCCAGTGGTCAGGACCTACCAAAAGTGTTCTAAGAAAGGAAAACCAGTGACTCGGTGACATGGACAGCCAATGCTCAGTCATGCATGTGGGGAGTAACGGTTGGCCTTTGTTGTCTGTTCCAATAGTAAAGCTACTGTATCTAAAATTGCTGGTTAAAATGGTTAATGCTGGTGGCGACATGGTGGCTTAGTGGTTAGCACTATCGCCTTGCACCTCCAGAGTCCGGGTTCGATTCCAATCCATGTTCAATGCCCGTCTCTGTGTGCATGGAGTTTGTATGTTTGGTGGGTTTCCTGAAGGTACACTGGTTTCCTCACATTAATCTAAAAGCATGCAGATTAGGCATTAGTGGCATTCCCGTTCAAGGTGTACCCCTGATTTCAACAGAAAGGTGTCAAAACACATAGGTCATTACAGTTTTGGTGGCCAAAGGGCCTGTCCAACAATATGATAAAACTGGCTCTCTTAAGATCCACCCCAAGTAAGGAAAACCAAGAGCTGCCTATTCTGTCGAGGATAAGTTTATTAGAGTAACCAGCCTCAGAAACACCACACAGCACCTCAAAAAAGAGCCCACAAAAATACTTCTCGGGGTTCATGTGGCATATTTCAACAACTACAGTTCAGGGAAGACTACATGAGTCAGGCCTTCATGGTCGAATTGCAGCAAAGAAACTATCACTTCAAAAGAACAACAAGCAGTAGACTTGCACAAGGAACACAAGGAATGGATGTTACCAGTAGAAAACTGTCCTTTGGTATTATGAGTCCTAAGTTGAGATTTTTTGGTTGTAACCAATATTTGCCATGACATGCCATCTCCTCTGGTTTGCAGACCAAAGTTGATTAGTTATTTCTTTTCCAAGAGGATAATGACCGCAAACACACCTCTAGTAAGAACTGTTTATCCAAGAAGGAGAGTGATGGACTTCTGCAACAGATGAGCTGGCCTCCATAATCACCCATCTATATTTAGTTGAGATGGGTTTGGGATGACTTGGACCCAAGAGTGAAGAAAACGTAGCAAACAAGTACTCAACGTCTCTAGGAACTCCTTCAAAATTATTGGAAAACAACCTCATTAGAGTGAATGAGAGAATGCCAAGAGTGTGCAAAGCTACTGTAGGGTTAGGGTTAGGGTTAATCAAAGTAAAAGGTGGCTACGTTGAATAATCAAAAACGCATATTGCATATTCTGGATATGCAACATACATACAGTACTGTACAAAAGTCTAAGGCACAATGTTAACTTTAGTACAAATGTTGTTATATATGTTTATCATGTCCGCATTATTATGTACAAAATCTAAACATAAACATTACAGAAGAATATTGCATGAGTATAAAGAGCAACAAACCAGTTTGGAAACAAAAAAACCTAATGTATATATAACACAATTTGTATTAAATATAATATGATACCTTAGACTGCACAGTCCTTTATAGATTCACCTTCTAAATACACACACACATTTCTTTCTTTCTACATTAGAAGGAATTATTTCACTGCTGTCTACTGTATTTATTGTTGTTGCCATGGCTCGATGTTTATTGTTTACACACCTAATATATGGTTGAGACAGCTACTGCAAACTGAACTCACATTCTTTGTGTCTTCAAGCATGCCTTGCCAATAAAATGGATTCTGATTCAATCTTGAGCCCTTGAGCAAAACCTTGACTATCATCAACAGCACAGCTCTTTCTTTAGACTGGATTCTGACTGACTGATTTATTTACTTATAATGAACCCAAAATCTATAACTAAATCTTAAGGCAGTTTATGTTTTTTTTTTTTTTCCTGGAGGATGATAAACATGGAAAAATTAAACGTGAGACACTTTGTTTTGACGTGGTTTCGATCAGTACCTGTGCTGTGCGAGGTCTGGTCGCTCTTCATGACGGTGCTGCTGATATGCAAATCCCTGAACAACGACAGACCAAGGGCGAGGTCTGAGGCGGGGATGCTGAGATGCTCCGCCCCTGTTATTGTGATTCGTGGTTCACTTGGTTGCATTACCATGACGACCGCTTCGATATCAGGAACCGATATGCACACGTCCTCTCCGAAACACCTACACAAAAACATACATTTGTTTTACTCGCTATATCAGTACCAACTACTAGCACAATTATTAATGCAGCTTACTGATGTTATACTACACATAAATCTAATCCTAACCCTTAAATTGTTTGCCCCCCTAACCCCCCCCCCCCTGTGTATTCCTTGTGGTGGACCCAATGTCACATTTCTCAGATTTTTTTTTCTTCATTCTTTTGAGGACATTTGGTCCCCTTTAAGATATAAAAGCGGGCCCACACACAAACACACACTGCAATTACCTGCTCGCAGTAAACACACACAGCTAGACACCCCAGGAAAGTTATGGGTCCAATCAAAATCAGTAAGGCATGTAAAACAGGTTGCACAAACTGACACATGCACATACAAGGGAAACAAACTGTTGCGACAGTGATTTGTTCAGGGAGTTAATGCGGTGGAAATGGAAAAAGACACATCTGTCACGCAAACACACTGTGCCAGCGTTTTTCGCGCTCAGAACATAATCTCTCTCTCCATCTCAGCCTCTCTCTCAGAATTAATTAGTGCTCGGCTCTCAGTAATTACACTTATTAAGCATTACTCTAAACCACATTTAATTATGTTCGCAAGCCTTAATTAACACCTTTGTTTATTTGTTTTTCCAGATATGCAACCCTCGTGAATAAGATATAAGAAGTGTGCAATTATGGAACAGGAAAGGGCACCACTGTCACAATCTTCTCCTTTTGCTTGTACTGCAAAAGAACCTTCTGGCCAAAAATTTCATTTACACAACTCTCAGTACGCCTTTTCGCCTTAATGTCGTGCCATCAAATCCATGTTATGACTTATGGCGAGAGCATCTTGTTTGTGATTATTTTCAACAAATAATTTCCATAACAAATGCTTGTGTTCATTATACATGATTGATAATCCAGTGCCAGCCCAACCTTCTCATTTCCACTCAGTCTTTCCAGATGTTATATTTGTGCTTTTTTGTAAAGCCTCTTTCATATGCTGATACTGTAGTTAAATGTTTTACAATCCCATTTAATGTGCGGCCCATCTGCTTAGCTTTAACAGTATTAGCATTTACATTATCCTGACGCAAATCTTCTTGAGTGGAGCTAGTGTGTAATGTGTAGTGGCACTCACACTTATATTTGGCAGGAGCATTTCTCTTGACCTTTATATAGCTGGTCTTCTAGGAGGACTACAAATATAATAAATGTTTTTCAGATTTAAACCCCCTTCCCCTCCACACACAGACATTTACTAAAAATTAATCTGGTTCACAGGTGGCTTAAGTGGTTAAGGCATTGGCCTACAATTTTTAAGGTTGCAGGTTCAAATTCCATGACCACCATGTTGTCCCTGTTGGGCCCATGAGCAAGGCCCTCAATTGCTTGCATGTACAGTATAGACGAAAAGTTTGGACAGACCGTCTCATAGTGTCCTGTTCTAGAGACGTGTCTGCTGCTAGAACTCTGTGTGCCATTGACCTGCTCTCTGATCTGAGCTGCTGTTAACCTGCGATTTCTGAGGCTGGTGACTCGGATGAACTTATCCTCCGCAGCAGAGGCGACTCTCGGTCTTCCTTTCCTGGGCCGGTCCGCATGTGAGCCAGTTTCTTTGTAGCGCTTGATGGTTTTTGTGACTGCACTTGGGGACACTTTCAAAGTTTTCCCACTTTTTCGGACTGACTGACCTTCATTTCTTAAAGTAATCATGGCCACTAGTTTTTTTCTTCACTTAGCTGCTTTTTTCTTGCCATAATACAAATTCAAACTCTTTGAATGAGAAGGTGCGTCCAAACTTTTGGTCTGTACTGTATAATGAGATAAAAATGTAAGTTGCTCTGGATAAGGGTGTCTGTCTAAATGTAAATTAATCTATTATTGTGGTCAACGTGTTATTAAATGTAAAGTACATGGGCTGTCCTTATTCTGTGTGCTTTATATCTGATGGCATTAATTTGCTAAGGAGCATAAAGTTTGGTCTTTGGAGCAATGAAAAAGGTCACATGGTCTGATGAGACCCTGATTCAAAGCAAGGGCGCATCAGGGTAAGAAGGCAAGGGCATAAAGTGATGCACCCATCATGCATAGTGCCTACTGTACAAACTTGTGGAGGCAGTGTTATGATCTGGTTGCTTCAGTTGGTCAGGTCTAGGCTCAGCAACATTATGTGGCAATAAAATGAAGTCAGCTGATGACCTGAATGTACTGACTGACCAGGTTATCAAAGCAATGGATATTTGGGAAGACCCTAACGGAATGGGCATTTTCTAGGGCTCAAACTGTGAAACTAAACCATATTAAATTGCATATTAACAGAAGACATATAAAAAAACAAATGTCTTATGTTTTCACACTTAACTTGAAAAAGACTTGTTTTTAGGATTGATATTTCATGAATAATTGGCAAGGATCGTCTAACTTGAAACATAAGCTAGAAATAAGAAAAACAAAACTGCCCTGAAGATATAAAATGATGATATAAAAGGATGGGTGCAGGAATTATTGTGGATATAAAGTATTATATATTATTTATATAATCTTTATAAAGAAAGAAACATTTCGACAAACTGTTTTAAATATATCTATATTCATGGGTGTGCTTTTAAAATATTCATATTTTGGCATGCACTAAAACGTAACCACTTAAAAGAATATGTGAAAGTGGTATGTCTTGGTAGAGGCACTACATTTCCTTCTATGGATGAGATGATGATTAAAAATTGAACAGGTTTGAAATAAACATGACTGAATTGAAAGAGACCGACTATCCGCTGATACTTTCATGGGACGAGACCAATACCCAAAATACACAGTGGTGTTACACAGTTCCTTCTGGTGCCTTAACGAAACCCTAAATGCCTGACCCAGTCCAGTTATATTACACAGTGCAACATAACTACTGTCACTACACATGAATCTGAACCAAACATATCTTTAACAAGCGAAACTTAATGAAAAAACTAGATGAATTTCAAATAGAATTTAAATGATTACAGGCCATTTAGAGATGATAATAACATTGATACGAACACTGGTAAGAACAAGGCTGGATGAAAGGCTCACCATGCATCAATAATTCATCATAGCTCTGATGTTCTGCATAATCAGCTTCTACTGCCAAACGTAATCAAACCTCGGTCCGAAACTACTCACGTTTTAAAACAGCATATTCGGGCAAATTCAGGGAAAAGCAAGGAAAGGTCAAACATTTTCCCATTTTGCACATTATACAGTATAGGAGTTTCTCTGGTGGTGGCTGCTTAATGACTGTAGACCAGAGACCTTGTCTGTGAATAGGACAATGTTTCTGAGTAGGCACTCGGTGTACAAAAGACATTTTTATTATTTATGGAGCTGAATATACATTTAGACTGGACAAGTACCGTGACGTCTGTAAGCCGTCTTATCAGGTCACTTAACCAATTTTTATTATTATTTTTTTTTTATAAAATTTTGACAAAAATCAGTGGATAAATACTTATTTTCCTGATCCTTCAATGGAACTGGGACACTTTAATGAACGCTATTCAATCTGCTTACTCCAGTTGTGATAGAAAAACCTCCGAGCCATGCTGCTGGCGAAGTTATTTTTAGGAGTAGCAGGGAAATTATGGTATCAAAATGAGGCAGAGGTTTCCCTCTTTCTTATTATATCACAAAATCCATATGTAATTATTCTATAGAATTGTTATTTTTTCTGAGGCCCTTCTTGTAATCAAACTCACGCTGGACATACCAGACATGACACAGTAATAAACTTGGTAACAAATTTGAGCTTCTCGAACCAATAATCTTAAAATATGCATAACTCAAATGCAAAACTGTGACGTACTGTAATACCTGATTGGATGTGGGTCGCATATGAACAGTAGGTGTAAAAAAACATGGCATTCATTCATTCATTCATTCATTCATTCATTCACATGAGCGTCTTTCCTTTCATGTCTTAGAAATACACCATTGTCTGTAATGTCTTTGTAGCATTAAGATTTCCCTTTACTGGAACTAAGAGGCGTCACGACAACAAAATTCTCTCCCGAGTCAGACTTTGTGACTGATATGGGTGACACAGTCTCTTTCCTGTCCATCACAGTGACACTCAACAATCATGGATGTCTCTGCGTATGTGAAAAAAAGGAAGACGGTGCTTTCCTCCGAGTGTGATACATGCCCTGTGATGCAGCCGTGCAAATAGATGCAGTTCCCTGGCTTCAAATGTTTTGCTGGAAGCACATTTTAGCCTTCACCCTTACCGGCTGGTAGTTATTTTATGATAAGTGAGAACTGGCTGGTGGGTGGAAGAAAATGGGGAAAATCTATAACAATAATAATAATAATAGTAATAAAGACAGTGTTATAAAATATAAAAAATATCCTGTGTATGCCAAATTTCCTTTTTTGAAAACACTCAATGCCACACCCACATTTCCATATAAGGGCACATAAAAGAAATTTTCGTACATGGACCTGCCTGGTACCATATCTGTTTGTTTAGTCTCAAATACTCTTTTGAGTCTTAACAGTGGGCCATAAAGTTTCATGTAAATGATTGTGTTTACGCTACATCTCTATAGTTATACATAATTCACAGGTGAAGCCTCGATGATGAGGATTACAGTAATATCCTTTACGATGGACGATTTTGAAGCAGCCAGATGTGAGGGGCCATCTGCAAAAAAGTGTAAATTGAGCACTGAGTGGATGTGAATGGAGGAAAATGATATGTAATCTAGCGTTATTCAGCCCCGTTTTTATGCTTTCCGTGCTCTAACCCATCTGATTAAAGTCATCATGTTATTATCAAACCCTTACTCCACTGAATAGAGTGTAAGAACAGGAAAAGCAAAAATTGTGCACTGCTCCGTTTTCCTTTGGCTGCAGGATAGACAGCCAATGATGAAACCTTCGTGCAATTCACTATGCTGTAAACTTTCTGTTTTGTACACACAAAGTTTGTGAATGCTCCAACATTTGGTAAAACAGGCCTGTTTTGTTTTAAGGTCAGAAACAACAGGGAAATTCATCTACCACTTGCAGCTGCACAGATGCATGACCCAAGGGTGAGCCTGTCGCCTTTTTCACACAAAATGTGGCGTTAAAGAGCCAAATATATTTCCTTATTCAACAAACCATCACATTTTATGCCCACTTTTTGTGCCTGCCGTGTGTGTGCATGCGTGCATGTGTGTGTGTGTGTGTGTGTGTATGCATGCTCATCCTCGATGCTAATTTCCCACTGTTTTTTTGCTGAAGGGACTCCACCCACGGCTTCATGGCACACCCCACAGGAGATGTGCTGTCCTCCTCCAAGCTGCATGAATATTCATTTTTTTCCATGCATATTCACATGATCCCTTGGGGAAGAGCAGTCCAACAGTGGTAATATTCTTGCCTCCACACACATACATTCACACATCAGTAAGTAAGCAGCCAAAATCGCTTTGAGACAGAACGAGAGAGGATTAAGACAAAAAGCGAGGAACATTTTAAAATCAAAAACAGACCTAAAAATATCACAGACGAAATAATTTATACCCTGAATAGTAAAGTAATGTGTTATTACCAGTTCAGTAACTCACTAAAGACTTCTCATTCCACAGTCTTAATGAAAAAGAGAAGGAGTTTATACTGATTACTGGGACGGTCAGAGACGCATGAAGGGTTTCATTTTCAGTAATGGCTGCTTTTCAATAAGGTGGAGAAGTAGGATTTATAATGGTCATATGCATGTAAACTATCAGTCAATAATACACAATCAATGCTCTATAATTATAAGTAAGGAATAAAAGACTTGGGAGGGGCATGAGGTTATAGAAAAAAAAAAAAAACGATTGATTATTTCACCTGTCTCCTTGGATCATCCAGGCATGGGGTTCAAATCTGATCTGATCAGTGTGTGTGTGTGTGTGTGTGTGTGTGTGTGTGTGTGTGTGTGTGTGGAGTTTGCATGTTTTCCCTGATAGTGCTTGATGGGTTTCCTCAAATAGTCCAAAGATATGCTACAGTATGTGACTCATTGCAATCTCCAAATAGTCTATAGTGGGTGTTTGTGTGGATGTGATCCAGGGTGTACCCCACCTTGTGCTCTACACTTTCTGGGATAGGCTCAAGGCCCCTCCCATGGCCCTACACATATTTTAAGTTGTACAGAGAAAGAAATTGATTCATTGTTAATTACTTATAATTTTTTTTTATAGTAAGGCTGTTTTGACGTATTTTATTCATGTTGAATTCACAATTCTGCTATTCTGATTAGTCAGAATTATACTGCATATACAATATCTAAAACGTACAGTGTATACAGCTAAAACATAAATAATATTATGCCCTTTATTATGTGCTTATTCAAATCCTGATCTCCTGAATAGTAATAGCTTATACACAGGGAC
Organism: Clarias macrocephalus; assembly: GCA_011419295.1. NCBI lineage: Eukaryota > Metazoa > Chordata > Actinopteri > Siluriformes > Clariidae > Clarias > Clarias macrocephalus. The sequence continues at coordinate 7,346 of JAAGKR010007206.1, read as the reverse complement.
TTGTACAGTATGTTGGACCAACACTGAATCTATGATTTACAATAAGATAAAACATGCTGTTTAACCAATATATATATATATATATATAGTATGAAGGTTGACATTTGGTGGGAGTAATGTACCTTATTTGTCCTTGATAGAAAGTGTCCTGTGCACTTTGCATTAGTTATGGTGCTATAGTGGAGGTTATGCTTTAAATCGTAAACAGTACAAGACGAGTAATTTCAGTAACACTTGAGATCATACAAATATATCAGCCATATCACACAACCTCAATGTGATCTTTAAGATAATCGGACAAAAAACAAAAGAAAAACACACCTGGCAATGTATTCAAATCTGTATGTACATTACAATGGTGTTACAGTAAGTGACTTGTGTTTTTAAAAAATTAAAAAAAAAATTTTTTTTATTTGAGGGACATTTAAGTCAAACCAGGACTTCTCCGTTTATTTCTCCATACAACCTTTTTTTCCTCCCCTGATACACTAATGCACTTATCCCAGCGTTTCACTAGTGCTTGGATACCATCGAGGTAGAAAGGTTTCTCAGTAAACCGCAACCGTGAACAGACTGCCGGCTTTGTGTCTGAAATACTAGCCTCCCAGGAACTCCTTTAATGGGCCAATCATGTGGAAATGGCTTTGAGCGAGGTCAGGACTTTATGGGGGACGTTGTAATAACTCCCAGCCGAGCTTCTCTAATGTGCAAGCAAGGTTTGTGAATGATTGTGTGTGCATTTGGCGACAAGTTGTACCTCTGCTGTTCACGGGAACGACTGTAGCGGGCTCAGAGTCACCTCGGCCATTCACGGACGTTTAAATGTTTTACTGCAGCTGAGAGTCTGATCACCATACTGTGCTTGAGGTCTTCGGTTTTATGATTTTATCCGCAAGAAATTTCATCAAGTCCCCGGTTGACTTGAATGCTCCTTCGGGTAATGACATAGCTGGTTACATTACTTAACTGCTTATTAAGTTTTGTCACACCATTATCTTTAATCCAATTATCACTATAGAATGATATTATTTAAGTCATGATATGTCGGGTCATTCGGAACGTTTGATCAGCCTTAACTACAGTATGTGAGCATTTTGACATCGGCTTCCACAGCACTTTGGCCGTTTTGAGAGGTTGAGCTTAGCACCTTAACCCCACAATGAATTCGGACACGGGTATTACACTGACGCTGTGAAAATGAAAGCTACTCTGGGCCAAAAGATGGACTCTGGGTATTAAAATAACCGTGGAGATGAAATGGATGGTGATAGCGTATCGATCGTACTGTACTGTGGTGGAGATGTGGATGCGGCGAGCTCCGGCCGTGGGGAACTGCCGCGAGTTGATGTAGGAGACTTTCCTCAGTGCTGTGTTGACCTGCTCCAGATCTTCACCCTCTATCACTAGCACCGACTGTGCGGGGTTAAAGTGGAACTGACGGAAACATGAGGAGAGAACACACAGTGTTTAGAGAAACCAGCAGGAATTCTACCTAGTAAGTGTATAAAAGCATCAATTACAGAGAGAAGACTGTGGGTATGAAAGTGTTCCACTATTACACTGTGAGGCTATAGATAAAATTGTATTTGAAAGTGTCTGGGAGTGAGCGAGAGAGGAAGAGACAACACAAGAAAAGAAAAAAAAAAAGAACAGAACAACAGCTTCAAACAGATGACCACACCAGACAGAGACACAGAGAGAGAGAGAGCTGGATGCATGGAGAGAAAACAGACATATGCATATATATATATATATATATATATATATATATATATATATATATATAAACGCTTTAGGCTTTCATACTGCGCTCGCTCTCTCTCTCTCTCTCTCTCTCTCGCTTCCATTCCCACCAATCCTTTATGTTTTTAAAATCTTTTCTTAAGCCATTGAATATTAAAGAACAAAAGACTACCATCCACAGAGAGAAAATGAAAAATGGTGCCCGCAGAACATTTACATTTACATTTATTCATCCGGCAGATGCTTTCACCACAATCTTACATCTGAGACACGCAGCCGAGCAGTTCAGGGGTTAAGTGTCTGGCTCACAGGCCCAACAGCGGCTCTATGGCAGTTCTGGGATTTGAAACGACAACCTCCTGATTATCAGAGGCCGATTTAGTCCTGAATATGATGATGCGTTTATTATCATCATTGAGTGACAGACATGTTCTGTGTAGTTGAACAGAAAGTCACTATTATTAAGATGATTATTTTTATTTTAAAAAGGTTCTCTGAAGGTTGTTACAAAGTCCTTATAGAGAACTCTGTCCACTCAGCAGCCATCTTGGCATCATTCCCAGGCAGTACAAGACCAGGCTCCTATCTGCTTCATCAAGCCGAGACCTATAACCTGTAACAGACTGGCAATCTGTTCTTCCAAAAAACAACCATTAAAATCTACCTTCTCCTTCCAATGTATCTGCTATCGAGCTACATGGTGGTCCATGGACCATACTGAAGTTTAAATCCATTTTCAGCTACGTTTGATATACATGTATGTCTGAGATCCTTTTATCACTTGTACTCTAAAGCTACGCTGTAAACACTCATTACCTTACTAGACTCTGTTGAAGGCAAAACATACAGTACAGCTTATCTTACTGAGAATCTGAAAAGCCCTCCGATCTGTCGACTATTCACCTTCAGCTTAACCTCTGTGGACTGAACAATATGGAGCTGACAAGTTAAGAGTCATCAGGTTTAACCTCCTGCTTTTGGAATGACGAAAAAAAAAAAGGATAATGTTTGTGCTTTCATTAATCAACATTAATCATAAAACAGCCCCTTAATTGACCTTCTTTCCATTCCATCTGTCACTCTGTTGTTTTTAAATTCATTTTCGCATATGTATTATGTATTATATTTTACATTTGTCCTTGCCACATGTTTCTGCATATGCGGCCGCGTGCGTGTGTGTGCGCTACCTTTAAGCCCTTGTCCATGCTCTCCAGAGACGTGATGTCCAGTCCCTCTTTGCAGGCCTGCAGGCAGGAAATCACCTTCTGACTCTCAATCTTACCTGGCCTCACTGTCAGACCTGACAGACTCCCACGGAAATACTGGGTGAACCTGGCTTTAGAAACCTCACCTCCTACACACACACACACACACACACACACACACACACACACACACACACACACACACACACACACACACACACACACACACACACACACAGAGCATTTAAATGTTATGCCTATTAATATTATCTAAAAATGCTTTTAGCCCCAGGCAGTTGAAGATTGCTTTTTAATTAGGTTCGTCTTGGTCCTATGGAGAAAGAAATGCAGCACAAAGTAAGAAAATAAGATGAGGTTCGAATGATCATGTACACCTTTCCGAAAATTTCCCTTTTCAATATAAAGTGGGCAGAGGTCATTGTTGCAAAAATGCTTTCTTACCCGGATCCCAGAGCTGATGTCAGCACTCAGTAAAACTAGATTTACAATCTTTTTTTTTTTTTTTTGTTCTAAATGACAAAAGGCAACCTGGCGACTGCAGTGTCTCAGTACCTGGATTCCTTGCTTGTGTTTCCGACTCTGCTTGAGTGCAACAGCAGGGTGGGAAACTTGAAATCACACGTGTCAATTATGCCCTTTAGTATATAATTTAGAATATAAATAAATAAATTAATAAATATCCTACAGCTTAATAAATGACCACACAACTCCAGCTATCCATAAATTTATTGCATATAAAAGGACATTACATTTTATGACATGACAAGACCAATTAGCCCTTCTATAGAGCATTATGCCCCATGCATTTGTCCTACATAGTTTTACTTATTGTACATAGAGTCAATAAAATAAAATATTAGACTTTATATATAAAGTCTATATATATATATACTGTACGTACACACACACACACACACACACACACACACACACAGTATATATACACAGTACAGACCAAAAGTTTGGACACACCTTCTCATTCAAATAGTTTTCTTTATTGTGTTCTTTATTGTGTTCTTTAGCCCAAACGCGTCTCTTCTGCTTGTTGCCTGTCCTTAGCAGTGGTTTCCTAGCAGATATTCTACCATGAAGGCCTGATTCACACAGTCTCCTCTTAACAGTTGTTCTAGAGACGTGTCTGCTGCTAGAACTCTGTGTGGCATTGACCTGCTCTCTGATCTGAGCTGCTGTTAACCTGCGATTTCTGAGGCTGGTGACTCGGATGAACTTATCCTCCGCAGCAGAGGCGACTCTTGGTCTTCCTTTCCTGGGCCGGTCCGCATGTGAACCAGTTTCTTTGTAGGGCTTGATGGTTTTTGTGACTGCACTTGGGGAGACTTTCAAAGTTTTCCCAATTTTTCAGACTGACTGACCTTAATTTTTTAAAGTAATGATGGCCACTCGTTTTTTTCTTCACTTAGCTTCTTTTTTCTTGCCATAATACAAATTCAACCTCTTTGAATGAGAAGGTGTGTCCAGACTTTTGGTCTGTACTGTATACAGTGTATATATACACAGTATAATAACTTGATAAATTTGATTAACAATACTAGCATACAATTTTAAAAATTTATGTCCATCATGTGTCTGGTGTCCATATCTGAAACATTTTGTTTTGTCCAAGTTATCATCCAAAACATTGCACTCATAAAATAAGATTTACACTATGCCCACATTACCAGCCTGAAATAATGTACATATATATATATATTTTGTGACACAAATTTGGTGTCTTTCAGGTTGGATCTAAGTCACTTGTGTACAGTATGTGGTCCTAGATCAGATACATATTCGATGTGTGGTCATGTGACTTGAATGAGAATTTGCATATCGGAAATCATGTGACTTTTTAGCCTCTGCTTGTGCATAGAGCGTTCGCAGATATCAGTCAGCGCGCCTGGATTTAATAGCCGTGCTAGTAATACTGTAATTGCTAAAACAGCTAAAGTGAGGCATCTGCTTTCTACCTTGCAGAATCCTATTCATATTTTTAGTAAAATTACAGTATTTCAATATGAATGAGTGCTCGCACAAACGCAGCTTTAGCCCAGATGGTGCGAGTAAAGACCTAGCGATGTTTGCATGCGTGCCATTTCGGAGGACAAACTCTTCCACATTAGAGTCGGATAAATGTCACTTCTAATTATAAATGTCATGACATGCAAATCCGATTTGACCAAATAATCGTAATTGAACAATGTGGCTTGTAATGTGACCGTAGTGTTTGCTAAAGAATTCCCAAGTAGTTATCCATCTTTATTATTCCATTCACTTTCTACAATGCACCAGCAAACAGCCCAAAAGCAAGAAGTTACCACCACCATTTTTAATCTTCCAAACAAACACACCAATGGTTAAAAATTTCCTTTAGAAGGCTTTTTCTTTGTCTGTTTACTCAAGCTTGAAGGTGTTGATTTTGGAGCAAGAGCTTCTTTCTTGAACAGCAGACCTTCAGACCATGATGATGTAAATCTTGATTGACAGTAGACCTTGACATTGTGTGTTCTAGCAGCTTGCAATGCATAGCAGGCCATTGGTTCCTGGACATCTGAACCAATGTTTTTTCTCCTTCCAGACCTTTGCAAAGTTGCCTTCACCTTTCAATAATTCCACTCTACTTTTGCACTGGGCTCCATGGACGTCTTTGTTGTACTGTATGTGGGTCAATCCAGTGATTGCTCTCAAACAAACCCTTTTAAGTTACTCAGAGATGCTGGTAGCGTCTCTGAACCAACAGGAAGTTGAGCGGTCTTGGGATTGTTAAAAGACAACTCAGAACTTTCAGTGCTACTGAATAAATAATGTAAGTGGGGAGATGTATATTTCTGATCCTATATGTTTAATTTTGACCCTGTGTCGGTATCAGAAAACCTTAAATGAATTAAACATTGTGCTCCGAATTCTGGGGGCTTTTCTTCTATTAAAAATGTATGTTGTTCAATCCTTTTGCCCCAGAAATAGACCAGTTCGAATAAATCATTGAACGGCCAATGTTGCCCTGACATTCATGCTCATGATGAGTTTATGTAACCTTCTTACGTGTTTAATATATCTGTACTGAGGACAGGGATACTGCATCTGACAGTTTTGACCTTGTGGGGACATGTAGATGATGCCCATAAGAAGAACTGGAGGGCCCCCCTAATTGTGCGTGTGTGTTTGTGTGTACGTGTATACACATTCATCTTGGTATAATGACTAGTTACACGTACTGTATATGTGTGTGTATGCATTTTGGTGTCACTAATCGACGCGCATGTGTGAAAGTTTACGTTGTTGTCTATTTAAATTTTTTATACTTCACATACACAACCATACACAGTATGATATGCAGTGAAATGCTCACACAACTGTTTGTGACCTGAAAAGAAAAGAAAAGAATGAAAAGAATGTAAAATATAAAATCTATGAAGTATATGGAATATGCAGAATGTGTAAACAGCAGCATTATGGGTGGTCAGCAGCAGCGGTATTGCCCATATTTAAAGTGCAATAGTGCAATAGCAGTCCTCATTTATATGTAAACAAAAGCAGAAATGCGCAGCGTATATGTTCTGTGTGCTGCAGATATTTAAAAAAATTGAAATGTTCAGTGTGGTTGGTGCGGATGATGTGTTCAGCTGATCGCACCAGCCTCTAAAGAGCTCGTCTGTCCTGCATGGTGCTGTTCCCGAACCAGGCTGTGATGTTTCCCATCAGGATGCTCTCTATGGTGGAGGAGTAAAAGATCCTAAGCACCTTAGACGGCGGTCTAGAGTCTCTCAAGCGTCTGAGGTGGTAGAGACGCCGCTGGGCCTTTTTCACCACGGTGTTGATGTGACAGGACTATAACAGGTCCTGCGTGATGTCATGGTGTGTGGCGTCATTGTGTGTGTGTGCATGCATTAGATGTATGTCTAATCATTCCACATCCAATACAGTGAGTGTGTGTGTGCATGTGTGTGCGTTTGTGTGTGTGTCTGTATGTGTGTGTGTGCATGCATACCTATCTTGGTAATAGGAATGATTATGTATGTGTATGTGCATACATCCAAAGCTGCAGATAGGAAGAGTAAGTGTGTGTGTGTGTGTGTGTGTGTGTGTGTGTGTGTGTGTGTGTGTGTGTGTGTGTGTGTGCATATTCATTCATCTTGGACTCTTGAATAACCATGCATGTGTATGTCCAAATTTGCTTGTGTGTGTGTGTGTGTGTGTGTGTGTGTGTGTGTGTGTGTGTGTGTGTGTGTGTGTGTGCATACATCTTGGTATCAAGAATGATAATATGCATGTATGTGTGTTCATCCAAATCTGCAGGGAGGGAGTGTGTGTGTGTGTGTGTGTGTGTGTGTGTGTGTGTGTGTGTGTGTGTGTGTGTGTGTGTGTGTGTGTGTGTGTGTG
>JAAGKR010007205.1:15420-32375 GCA_011419295.1 Clarias macrocephalus | reverse complement strand
TTGGCTTTTCACCCCCCCCCCCCCCCCCCACACACACACACACACACTCCAACCAACCACCCTGCTGGCCTGTGTCGGGTTTTTGTGCTCCATCCTCGGGTACACCTGTGTATTTACCCTGTCTGATCCAGCAGGTGGCAGTATGCGTCTAGTTGGTGAACAAGGAAGTTAACCTTCGCGCCCTGGCTAATATTATTGATATTTTGGGGAAATTTATTTCAAAAGATCAGTTTATTCTTTTGTTTTTGTATATAAGACTATTATTTTGCTGGGGGGGAGGGATTTGTGTCCAAGGGCGTGTCTAAGGGCGTGTCCAAGGATAAAAGTGTTTGAACTGGAGCTTTAAGAGAAATCTCTGTGACTCTGTAAAGAAGCACCAAGCAGTCTGACCAAATGCAGACTTATTCTTCCCCTTTTCCTTCCTCAGCCGAGCGAGACGAGACCTCACCGTCATGTGATGTGAAACACCGTGTGAGTAACGCTCGCGTCCTCTGTGTGTTCAGCCATAAAGGTTCAGAAAGATCAAATGAGCCAGACGACAGGAATCACAGATGGACTTCCCTCTTCAGTCGTCGTGTTGTGTTTCACCCGGTAGTGTGTGTTTAAGTCGTAAAGCAAACGATTGTTCTCTGACGCGTGGTAGATCTCAGCCCTGATCCACAGCCGGGGTTTAAACTAGACAAAGAAAACTCAAACAGCGCCTTGTTTATCAGAGTGTATTTGATTTTTTTTGTTATTTTCCCCGATTTTCTTCCTAATTTAGTCGTGTTCAATTCCTCCCCGTCACTAGGGGGCTCCACATTAAGGCTACTACTACCACTCGGGGAGGGCTGAAGACTATCACGTGTTTCCTCCGAACCACGTGACGCCAGCTGACCTCATCTTTTCGAACTGCTCACTCACGCACCGTTGGGGGCGGAGTCACACACTCGGAGGACGGCGCTATCCGCTCCGTCTGCCGCGCAAGCTCACAGACTAGCGATCTCCAGATGATAGGGCGAGAACTGCACCACTGCGCCACTCGGAGGCCCCCGTGATCGATTCTTTTTACATACAGGAATTCTAGACGTGGGCGTGGCCCTGTTGCAGGACAACGCAAGTGCGTTAGTGACATTAGTGATGAACTGGTCGTGATGTTTTGGACTGATGCGCGCGCACACACACACACACACACACACACACACACACACGTCTGCCTTTTTGTCTCTGCTGTTGTTTATTTCCTTTTTTGGTGCCAGAAAAACATTATTATTATTATTATTATTATTATTATTGTAAAGTATATCTGTTTTAAAATCTTTAAAATCTTTGACCTTATTTAGGAATTGATGCTGTTTAAAAGTATGTGCGCGCGTGTGTGTTTGAGAGTGTGTGCATGTGCATTTGCGTTCACTTCAGCTGTTTTTTTTTTTTGTATGATTAAGTTACAGTTTAATGATTTTTAAATATTTAATATTTGTAGTGTTTCTACATTTAAAGGTATCAAGACATTTAATTTTACTACAAGACAGAAAATGTGTGCAGAGTTTAGCTTTATAGTGTGTGTGTGTGTGTGTGTGTGTGTGTGTGTGTGTGTGTGTGTGTGTGTGTGTGTGTGTACCGTGTTCATATTAAGGAAAGCCGACACGCTATAACTTGAGACTTGAGGTAAATAAGGTGTAAGTGACGTCGTATCTTCATGTTGGCGTGACTGAGTGAAGAAACGCGTCTCTGTGTTCCTGGTGTTTTTCTTTTCAGGTCATCATTGAGAGGTACAAGGGCGAGAAGCAGCTTCCCATTCTGGACAAAACAAAGTTTTTGGTTCCTGATCATGTGAACATGAGCGAACTCATCAAGATCATCAGGTAGAAACATTTTTACAGTCAAATCCACATAAACATAAAGGATTACAAATATCGAATCTTTTCATTTATAATCCCTGAAAACGTTTCTACAAAGTCAATTATCATCATTTTTTTGACCTTCTTGACCCCACCCTTCCCGAAATGTGTTCAGGGTTTAAAGTCTCGTCTTTAACCTGAGTTCCGTTACTGGGCTACGACATCGTGTGTCTCGTTTGAGTCATGCACAAGAAAATACAAAGATGAATAATTCTGTAAGAAATAAAATGCTCGTAAGAAATTGTAAAAAATCGTGTTACACTAAAAAGCTATGACATGACAGGAGTGCCGTAACATAACCAACAAACTTCAAATAGATGAACAAATGGGTAAAAGGGCGTCAATTCTTAATTAATAAAATTAGTCATTCCTGCCTGATTGACTCTTTTTGGTTGAGCTGATGAGGATGTGAATGGGGTTATATATTAGGACTTATTTCTGTTCCGGGATCTTTAAAACCCATGTTATTCCGTTTTTGTCCACCAGGAGGCGCCTGCAGCTGAACGCTAACCAGGCCTTCTTCCTGCTGGTAAACGGCCACAGCATGGTCTCCGTCTCCGCGGCCATTTCCGAGGTGTACGAGCGCGAGAGGGACGAGGACGGCTTCCTGTACATGGTCTACGCCTCTCAGGAGACGTTCGGAGCGGCCGGAGCGCACTAGACCCCCCCTCCTCTGCCGGTTTCCGGATTCGGACACTGATGCCTACGATCCCTTGCTCCCGTCCTCCTACACTCACTTCCTCCTTCCTCGTGCAGACGCCGATGCGACATGCTGCAGGACCGAGACCTGTCCGTTTGCCTAAGAGCTGATTTCAGATCATTCGTTAATAACCCTGGGTCTGTGTGTCTCTGTGTGTGTGTGTGTGTGTGTGTGTGTGTGTGTGTGTGTGTGTGTGTGTGTGTGTTAGAAATGTTGTAAGGGGTCGCACGTTTTGTTTTTCCAATACAAACTTGAGCTAGCGATTAGCCTCGAAGCGACGGCTAGGCTGCAAACGCATGTGTTTCCTGACACCTTCATCAACAGGGTTCGTCTGAGGTCCGAGTCAGAGTTTGATGAGATCCGATTTCTTCTTTTGGTTTTATTTTTTAATTTTACTTGATAGTTTTATCCTATAGAAATTGTCGCGTGTGTGACTGACTGCTAATGTAAAGGCACGGCGAGCGCTCCGGGGTCGGGTACAGCTGCGCTTCTGTCTAAAGCTTCATTCTGTTTTATGACATCATCATGTGTCAGCGTCTTGTTACGTTTTAATTTTCCTGAATTTTTCCGAGCCTCCAGACAAACCTCTGAGCTTTATGCTGATGTGCTAAATTTCACCACACGCAGTCGTGTTGATAATCGTTTGGACGTTGTATCACAATATTTTATGCAAGGTTGAAAAGTTTTTGCTTCGTTCTGAAATAAGAAGCGAACCCTTGTGGTGAGACACTTTACATCACACACACAGCTAGCTGTGATCAGCGTAAAGATGTTCTGATCAGGGGTGTGTTGATCCAATACAGAAATATCATATCGGACCGATATTAACCTACTGCTGAATGAGCTCAGACTTGATCCAAGCCCATTGTTCTGCCTAAATCATTCAGTACAAATTTTGTTGTATTAATTTTGCTTTTTGGCTAAAAAGTAAATTATTCTAACACTTTAGTGGGCGGGACCAAATAGATAACTCAGACCATAAGGGGTGGAGCCAAAATGAAGTGGTCCAATCATCCTAGAAGTCTCAGCTACAGACTGAAAAAGTCAAATTTTTCATTTATAAATACGCAAACAAAGCAAACTGATTATATAAAGGGACTTTTTCTTATTTGAAGAGATCGCAAAACATTTTACAAATATTTAAAGTTTTTGTGTAGCAAAATTTTATTACAGAGTAAACAAACACCTAATGTCTCTTTTACGACGTGAGGTAAATTTCGCAATTTATTCCGTCGTCGTCATAATGATTCACATTATTTTCACAACTTCCTCATTGCCTCGGTTACGGCAAGAAACTCGGGACTGATTTGAAAATATCACATGATTATCACCTTCTGAATATTTTTGGCTTAGAATTTATTTTTAAAAAGCCTTTGATTTTTAAAAAATGAAAACATTATTTCTTTTTGTGAATATTGTATCACAAGCGCTAATCGGCTAGCAGTTGTCCTCGTATTGTTCACAATAAAATAGAACCGAGCCCTAGGGTCATATCGAAGTTTATTTTTTCCAGTAATAAATTCTGACCGAATGAGACGGCCTACGCTGAAATGCGAAGTTTAACGTCGTAATTAAAACATTAGCTGGTGCGGCGCTAGAAATGCCGTCCATACTGATGTTGCCGATGAACGAACCCGTGCTCTGAATGATCTGAATGGTTCAAAGTTCCTACAGTTCTGTCCGTCTTTGCTCTTTTGCTTTTTTTTCCGTTTCGTGGGGCTCAGATGATTAAAAATGATAATTAAAAACACCAAGCTACATGCTTAGACCGTGTATGATTGTAATTCAGAGCGTTGTAGTGCTGATTCGGGGGGAAAATAAACAATCATGTTAAGTGATTAACTGGGAAAAAACAAGAAGGGCAGAAGCCAAGAAATGAAAGGGAGCTGATTTGTGTTCGGGACACAGCCAACATCACCGCTGTTCTTCCACCGTACGCTTTTTAGAGTTTTATTAGAGCTTTATTTACGTAAACCTTTATGAACGCATCCTGCGTGTATACATGGCTGTGTATGCATAACTGTAAGACACTTTAGATGCCTTTTATCCTTCGCATTTAGCCTGAATGTTTTTATTTAAAGAGATGTTTCATTGTAAAAAAATTGTTCATATGCTATACTGTGTAAGGATCGAAATAAAAAAAAGGGGAAAAAAAACTAAAAAGGCATTTCTTTGGAAGACGGAGTGATGTCGAGGACGTACAACAAAGATTTAAAAATATGAAGGAATTAAAAGTGTGTAAAGTAAATGAATGAATATTGTGGAAACTTTTTACTTACAAGTTAGAAATTTTTCACAAACACAGGTAAGTCTGAAAACGAAGTTTATTTCTCAAATTGATAACGTTATACAAAATAACTCTGAATACAAACAGTCCTCAGAATTCAGCATCAAACATTAAATATAAAAAGTGACATTTTTGTTTAAAAAAAAAAAAAGAAGGCTCATGTAACCTGTTACAAAGGCAACATGAAACAGATGAAATAAAGCAGAAATGCTTTAATGAACTGAAATGAACACCTGAACTTCCATGTTTCCTCTCAAAGACCAGGAAGTGTATTGATAGCAAAAGTAATCATTAAAAGAACTACAAAATTTTTTATTGAACCAATTTAATGAACTCTTAACTAATTAGCTAAGGAAATTTAGCAAAATCCTAGCTACATTAGCTAATTAAATTCCACAAAAACCCTTGTTAAATGAACTGAGGATATTTAAGGAAATCCTTAAGTACAGTATGAAACTTCTGGACAAATACTTATTGAATTAACTGGAAATGTGTCATAGTCTTTATTACATTACCTACTTAACGTCTAGTTTCTCACATTTCTGACATTGCTAAATTAGCTAAGGAAATTTAGGAAAATGTATCATGTAATAAACAGTATTTTTTGTTCACAAAATTATCTACAAATTCTGCCCCAGATTAGCCAATGAAATTTATAAACCGTTCTTACGAAATTGGAAATGTAGCAAATTCTTTAGTATTAAAAGATTTAGCAAAATCTTTTAGAGAAATATTCACTGCTATATTGGCAATGGAAAGAGCATATTTGTCGCTAAATTATCCAAGGAAATTTAGCCAAAGCCTAACATCATTATGCAAGAAGATTTTGCTAAACACTTTGCTGAATTACCTAAATTCTTCACTACAAATGGAAATGTTCATGGAAAAAAAAGTAGCTAAGGCTTTACGAGTCACATTTTTGCTGTTTTCTTGGCTAATTTAGGAAAGGCTTTTATTTAGTGAAAGGCGTACATGCAACTGCAAACTATATTAAAGGACTTCTAGCAAATATCTCACTTTGTATTTTAATCACATTAAGCAAAATCATTGCTCCACTATCTGAGACATTTTACTGACATCATTAGACAATTTTGCGATGTCTTAACAATCAAGCTAAAGCGAATTGGAAATTTGGAAATCCTCTCTAGCTATTTTAGCTAGTTTTAGCTTATTGTTTTCAGTGACATTTTCCCTTAGATACTTTAGCCAAGTTTTTTCTACCTAGCCTAAAGATGATTTAGTCATAAGCAAAGCAAGCTGTAGCATAAACATCACTAACTGCAGAAATTTAGTGATGCTGTTTTTCTTTTTAATTACACTAACTTTAGCTAAGTGCTAAGTCAACTTACCAATGCCTGGTTAAATATCAAAGAATGCTCATTATTAAAGTTAATTAAAAACTTTGCGATTTTCCTATTAAACTTTGAGGGCTAATATAACGTAGCCGTATCCTCGGGAATTAACTAGTAAATGTAGTGAAGTCTTTGTTGAACTAGCGAAGGAATTTTAGCCACGTCTGTGTTTACTTGCCTGAGGACGTGTCCAGGACTGTCACTTGTTGGTTAATGAAAGGAAAACACTTTAAATAAAAAACGTCATGTTTTAATGTAGAACTGCCACTGAAAATTAGCTAAGGTGCTAATTATTTAGGTCCGTGAACCTAAATTCGTTTAAAATGTCTCTTAGAAATAATAGTAATAAAAAAAGGTTTCGAAATATAGAAAAAAAAAAATCATGCATATGTACATCTGCAGATAAACCAAAATAAACGAAGACATTATTCACCTTTAACGCCGCGATCTTCGCCCGACTTTATCACGACCTTCAACATCGATTTAACTCCGAGTGTGTGGTTTTTACTTTGCTGGTTACTCGCAGAATTCTGGGAAATGTCCGAAATAACACTTTAGTCGGCAGAATGGGCTGAAATGGGATTTTGACGAGTTTGTGCGTGTTTATCACAGAACTGATTATTGGCACGTCGCTGCCGCTGCTACAGAAACTGTACATTTGTTAAAGTAGTATATATTTTTTAAAGACGCCATGGCTTTAAACACCATGATGGTAAACACTGTAGGTTTTGTAAGTGAGAAAAAAAATAACATGATATATAAAAAAATGTATAATAATTCCAACATCCAAAATAAGACACTGTAAATAGATTCAACGGCAAAAAGTCTTGTTACAAAATTTTAAAAAAGAAAAAATACTTTAAACGGAGCAACAGGAGTCCGTGTCCGGTCCTGCGCTCGAGTCAAATTCGGCAGTGTTTCGTTCCACCAGGTCCGACAGAGGAGTGCGAGACTTCACACTGTAGTGCATAACGCTGAGACGCATCAGGACAGAGCCGCTGGAGGACCTGAGGGAGGAGCCGATTACGGATCTGACGGCCGTTTTATTTCACCGCGGCGTTTCTCAAGAGTGTGTTTGGTGTTAAAATCATCCCTGATGTTCGGCTGTTCGAAAGTTTCTCTCCGAGGGGAAAGGTTGTGAGAGTCTCGAAACGTTTCCATGAAGAATCGGAGACTGGAGTGCTTTAAACCAAGCACACGCGCACACACACACACACACACACACACACACACCTCACACACGCTGTAATTAACGGCTAGTCACCAGAGTCCTGGCTGTCCGACTGAGGAGAGTATTTGAGACGAAACATACCTGTTTGAAAAATTTTAAAATAAATACAAATTTAAGATCATTGAAAATATTTTTCTACTGCTTAAATAAAAAATAGATATTTTGAAAATTTTTATACATCTTTTAAAACATTTTTTTGTACAGTCTACATTTTCTTAGGAATTCTGCGTTACCTTGCTGAGCCGAATCCATGGGCGGCTGCTTGCAGTCGTGCGCCCGGTGGCCGCTCAGCCCGCAGTTGTAGCAGGAAATGTTTCCCGCCTTTTTTTGCCCCGCGCCTCCGTTTCCCATCATTCCATAGGGCTGGTAGATGTTAGCCCCGCCCCCTAGAAAACCCTGCATGGGGGGAAGGACGAGGTTCTGCTGCGACTCGTGTGACAGGCTACTGTTATAAAGGGGCGGGGCCACAATGGGGTACGAGAACGGGGAGGCGGAGCCACTTCCTGCAAGGAGCGGGCTAAAGTGGAGCAGAGGGCCGAAGGTGAACAGGGACGTACCGGAGAACGGGTGCGGAAAGTAGAAAGAGCCGCACTTTCCGCTGCATCCACACGAGCTGCACACGCATGCCGTCGTGCCGTTGGACTGGCCGGAGCCAAAGCACGCTGTTTCCGTGGTGACAGGACTGGTGGTGGGCGGGGACACTATGGACGCATTGTTGGCGCTGTAGGTGTTTCCGGAAACAGCTGCCATGGGAACAGCGCTGATGGGCGAGAAGGCGGGTTTGGAGGACGAGGAAAAGGAAAACGAGGGCGATGAAGAAGAGAAAGAGGATGAGGAAGAGGATGAGGCAGGGTTCACGTACTGAGCCAGTCGGGCGTGGCTGGGCGTGGCTGACACCTGGAAGTGTAGCGTCGGATGCGAGACGTGATGGAGCGCGTTCGAGGTCGCCGTGAGCGCCGTGCACGCTTCCGCTTCCTGATGCCCCGGGGGAGGAGCTTCCACCCCCATTGTAGTGCAGAGCAGGGGTGGGCGGGGCTTGCGGCCGACAGAGCCGAGTCCTCGGCCCGGGGCCAGCAGTGGGATGGAGGGGAGGGCGACGCTGGGGTGAGACGCACAGACGGAGGGGTCGTTCTGCACCGGGAGGACCTGAGCCGTGGGCCGACTCGGACCGGAACCTGCGGTGCTGAGCAGGAAACACACGCGCTCCTTCTCCACACACTCCACATCGCCACCTACACACACACACACACACACAAAGTGTCAAAAAATATTATGTAGACAATCTTGAAAAATAGTAAAAAAATATATATATATAATAATTGAGTAAAAAAGGGTAAAATACAATGAAAATAGATTTTGGAAAAAAGTTTAAATCAATTAGACAAGATTATGTTAATTACAAGGTTATGTTAATTAAAGTTAATAAGTTAGTTTAATTAAATGTGTCATTAAAATTGATCAGGAATGTAAAATAGTAAATTAATAAAAATAGTAAACAAAAAAAGTAAATTTTATTCAACTAAATGAAACAGAAAAGGAACAAAATAAATCATCAAGTAGTGACAGTTAAATATAAAAAAGTATTAAATATTAAAAAGAAAGTTTAAAAATATATATATTTAACGTCAAACAAAATAGTCTGTAATCTAACAATGTTAGAAAGGTGCTATACAAATGTGTGTGTGTGTGTGTGTGTGTGTGTGTGTGTGTGTGTGTGTGTGTGTGTGTGTTTGCGTCTCGTACGTCTGAGAGTTTCCTTCAGAGGGATCATGGGACTGGATGGTGAACTGGAGTAACCTGATGATGAGCTGCTGTCCCTGAGAGAGGACAGAGAACCGGTCTCCACGTCCACACGCAGCTCTGAGCACACACACACACACACACACACACACACACACACCAAACTTTAACGTTTTTTCAATTTATAACATTATTATGGAGGTACATTTGATAGTGTGTGTGTGTGTGTGTGTACCTGCGTTACTAGTGCCGCTGGAGTGTGTGTGTGTTATCGGACCGTTATAGGATGAAGGCGTCACTCTCGCTACACCCCCACAGGACACGGGGAACTGAGACATGTTGTATCTCTTCTCCAGCTTCTCCCTGGAAAGGACGAGATCGGCGTGAGAGCCGTGGAGTCAAACGCATCAACAAACATCCGCCGAACAGTAAACGATCGTCAGCGCTTTATGAGGTTAAACTTCAGACTCGATACGATGCCGTGCAGTTCTGTAAAGCAGCCGCTCGCTCTTTGATGCCGAATTGCGATACGCTTCTAGGCAAAAGTAAACGATATATGGGACGAGACATGACTAGACGATGAGATACGAGACGATGATATGAGGTGTTACAAAACGAAACGAAACTACACAATAATATGTGAGAAGATTTGAGATGATACGAGACAATACGTTAAGACGAGCTGTTACAAGATGATAGGAGACGAGATGAGACGAGACGATATGATATGAAACAAGACAATGTGATAAGACGAGATGTTGCGAGATATAAGAAGATGAGACTACTCTATGATACGAGACGAGACATTACAAGCTGAAACAATGACGCAATATGAAATCCTCCAATCCATAAGTGACAACTTTGTTCAGAATCCGTCAGCGATACCGAGGCAGGCAATTAATATTAGAAAAATATATAAATAGAGAAATCCACCTTACTAGCTCATTACGTTATTTATTATTTGCCCCCCACTTGGTGTTGTTTTCCTCCTGTAGTCACTGATGTAGCACTGCTGCTGCCGCTGCTGCCGCCTGGATTCGTTTCTGTCGGTCTCTTAGAAATCGTCACATCGGTCCAAAAAAATTCATCATCAGATCATTACACACAACCCTGATCAGGTGCGATATCACACACTACACACATTAATACTGCATTACTGCTAAAACAGCACACGATCATCGTCATAGCTACAAATGTGCTCCTATTTGATTTCGAATCACTTTTTATGATCCAGGATGCCGTACAGACGTGTACGACGAAGAAGAAGATGAAGATGAAGGTTTGGCTCCATTAATACATTCTCATTTTTCCACTACTGACCACTAGATGTCAGTGTATGTCTGTGTGAGCATGTGTGTGTGCGCGTGTGTCACTTCCTGTGTTGTCTCAGCAGAACGGCAGTAAAACATTCTGAAGTGGACATGTGATCAGATTTCATTTGTTTTACAGTTATAGTTACAATAGTTATAAAAACTGCAGCTGTATTCCTTTATAAAACTAAAGCATCACTACTGTCACCACACACACACACACACACACTCAGATTAACTTAACTACCTCAAAACATTGAGACTGAACTGATAAATCATCACACACACACACACACACACACACACACACACACACACAGATCAACAACCATCGAACTGTTGTAAGCACCAACCTGTAAAAGCTCTTCTGCACAATATTCATCACTTATTCATTTGCACAATCTGTTTCTATCCTCGCTGCTACGTACAGAACTTTCACGGTTCACTGTTCCTTCTCCCACTACCTCATCACCTCGTCACCACAGAGTTCAGCCTGTGTCGTGTCAGTGTGTCGTGTCATGTTGTCGTCCTGATGTCACTCTGTCGCTCCTGTTTGCACATTTACACCTGAACTTTATGTTGTCTCTTCTGTATAAAATCGTAGACAGTTCTTTGTTAACTTAAAATGTCGATCGGTCTCGTCTCCGCTAGCCAGCTAATTAGGTTTCTTAGTTAGCTAGTTAGTTTTTGTTCATTTATGTTGTATGTGTGTATCAGGAACGTTGTTTCGGTTCATTGTGTACTGACTGTATAGGGTTGAAGTGATAATAAAAGCCTTGAACATGAACTACTTGTACATGAGTCAGCTCAGGGGCTGGGAGTCAAATAACACACACAGGCTGAACAGAACATCAACATCATCATCATCATCATCATCATCATCCACATCTGGTAAAAGAAATGAGAAAATATGAACCTTCCAGTGACAGAGAAGAATAGAACATGACGACACGTGGCGGTTTAATCTCACCGTTTGTAACGACTCGTAGGTGATTCAGCTCTAATGTTTATTGTATGATAAATTTTTTTTCTCGAACTGCGTTATCTCTCACACGTATCAAAAACTAATAAAAGTCTCTAATAAACATGGAAACGATGTGCAACGTCTTCTTTTTATTGTTTAAAGATCACATCTCAGATAAAGCCAAAATCTTTTTTCCTGCCAATCTTCAGCTCCAAACTCCAGTCCAGTAGGTGGCGATATTACACTAACTGCTCATAAAGATCAAAGGAAAAATCATTTATAGTCTCACAAGAGAAGAAAATACTACACAAGCACTTTGTATAATATGGAAGCGGTTGGTGTTGTGTTGTACAGCGGAACCTGCGACATGAATCCCGTCCAGAGGAGAGTTGAAACTTTGTATTGTGAAACTCATCGTCCAATAGGAAATAATGTAAACGCAGGAAATCTGTTCCAGCCGGCCAAAAATATTACACTAGAATCATATTTTTGCATATAAAAACAATCTAAACATTTAAAAAAGACGTGTAAATGAAGTGAACTATGAAATAAATGGACCTTTTGGATAAATGGACGGCTCCGTTTTCTTCTCGCTACCGTCCTCGATAACGTCTTCTATCGTGTCCTCGATAACGTCTTCTATCGTGTCCTCGATAACGTCTTCTATCGTGTCCTCGATAACGTCTTCTATCGTGTCCTCGATAACGTCTTCTATCGTGTCCTCGATAACGTCTTCTATAGTGTCCTCGATAACATCCTTGATACCGTCCTCGGTTCCCGTGGTGCTGCGTCTTCACCAAATCTTACACAAAATGCAAAAAACCCACAAAAACTGTAAACTCGCTTCACTTGGCTTCCAATGAGGCAAACATGTTTTGAGCGGCTCTCGGTTCGCTCGTTTGTTCGCTTGTTCATTTCAGCAAAAATGCTTTGTATGCCGAGGCAAAGGTCTTCTGAAGGTCGTTGGTTTGCCGAGGCACCGCTGCGTCTATAGAAGGTGAGGCACTGTGTATGTTTAAGAAACATTGCTAGTTAACGACTCACTGATTCAGAAGGAATCGATCTGATGAGCCGTTGCAGTGAGAGACTGTAAAGCTGTCAGGATCAATAAATAATCAATAGTCAATAAATAACATAAAGCACTTGTTTTAAACCAGCTGTTATTGGAAACTAATCAACTTTACAACTGATTTTAATGAAACTGCAACTCTAGTGGTGACTGTTCTCCGTCTGGAGTCACCTTCAAAGTCAGGAGTAGTGTGTGTGTGTGTGTGTGAGAGAGAGAGAGAGAGAGAGAGAGAGAAACAAGTTATTTCGTGTTCTTGCTTCCCTACATCTAAATCTCGCCTGGACCAAAGCACTGCACGAATAAACCACATCAGATCAGATGAATCGACTCTAACTGAATCAGATGATTGATTCATTTAATGAAGTGACTCAGTAAACTGGGTGTCAATCTTACCACTGTTACTGAGACGTGTGTGTGTGTGTGTGTGTGTGTGTGTGTGTGTGTGTGTGTGTGTGTGTGTGTGTGAGAGAGAGAGAGAGAGAGAGAGAGAGAGAGAGAGAGAGAGTGTGTGTGTGTGTGTGTGTGTGTGTGTGTGTGTGTGTGTGTGTGTGTGTGTGAAAGAGAGACTCACTTCTGCAGCTCCAGCTGGGTCTTCAGCTTCTTCTTGGCTCCCTGAGTGAGGTCGTACTTATTCAGGTCCTCTTCGGTCAGAGCAAGGAACTGTGGGAAATGGAGTTCCGAGTTAGTGACTGTATCTTAACGGAGCAGCTTTACAGAAACCCAGAGGAAGACGAGGAGGATCATCATCCATCCTGAGGCTGCAGTTTTCACACTTTACCTCCTCCATGGTCAGCTGCTTGAAGACGGGGTAGTATTTGTGGAGGCGGAGCTTACGCAGCCAGTCCAGGATACCGTTCTGCTCGGGTGTGGCTGGTGGGTGTGGCTGGTGTTGGTGTTGTGGCGTTTGCTGCTGAGGCGAGGCGGTCTCTCCTAGCGCGGGTACGGCGGGGCTCGGGTGGAGGGGCAGGATGGACGGAGGGGGCAAATGGGCAGGCGAGGGCTGGGGGATCGGGGCCAGAACATTCACCACCGGCTGAACGCTCGCGACGCCACACACCGTCCTGAGGACAGAAAAAAAGCAATGCTGGGTCATGATTGGTCAGAACGGCTTCACGGCAGTAACACTAACTCTGCGTCATCGTTCTCACGTGCTGTTGATTATTGTCCCTTACCAGCACAACACAGTAGTTCATCTCTGATATAATCTGTAAACTCTTCCGGTTTTGTTTTGTTTGTGAGATCTGCATTATTATTATAGATACATTAAAAACATGCGCTATATAGTGCCAAATAATTGTGTGTGTGTGTGTGTGTGTGTGTGTGTGTGTGTGTGTGTGTGTGTGTTTGAGATGATTCACTCACCTGCTCGCTCCTCTGTACTGAAGCAGACAGCTCAGATCTGTAATAAATATAGAACACAATCACAATCATCATCATCATCATCATCCAATTCATTTTAATTTTAGTTTTGTAGCACTTTTAACAGCAGTCACTGGCGCAAAACAGCTTTACAGAAACATTTAAGAAAATAAATTAGAACAGGTAGATACAGTGAAAGTACAGACTATAACTGATGAAGACAAGGGCAGCCGATCTGAGGTCAGTCAGAGGTCATTTACCACTTTAACCAGCGCTGTCTCTGTTCTAAATCCAGACTGATACATTTCATGAATGTTATTCTTTGTGTTGCCATCATCATCATCATCATCACCGCTATCATCAACTGCTATCATCAACATCATCATGACCATGATCACTGGCACCTTTACCAACATTATCATCATCATCACCATCATCACTGCTGTCATCACCGTCACCCCCATCACTATCATCATCATCACGAATATCACTATCATCATCATCACCATTGTCATCATCACCACCATCACTATCATCATAATCACGACTATCACTATCATCATCATCACCATCGTCATCATCACCACCATCACTATCATCATCATCACGACTATCACTATCATCATCATCACGAATATCACTATCATCATCATCACCATCGTCATCATCACCACCATCACTATCATCATCATCACGACTATCACTATCATCATCATCACCATCGTCATCATCACCACCATCACTATCATCATCATCATCACGACCATCACTATCATCATCATCGTCATCATCACCACCATCACTATCATCATCATCACGACTATCACTATCATCATCACCATCATCATCACGACCATCACTATCATCATCATCACCATCGTCATCATCATCATCACGACCATCACTATCATCATCACCATCATCGTCATCATCACAACCATCACTATCATCACAACCATTACTATCATCACAACCATCACTATCATCACAACCATCACTATCACAACCATCACTATCATCACAACCATCGTCATCATCACCATCGTCATCATCACGACCATCACTATCATCACAACCATCACTATCATCACAACCATCACTATCATCACAACCATCACTATCATCACAACCATCGTCATCATCACCATCGTCATCATCACGACCATCACTATCATCATCATCACCATCGTCATCATCATCATCATCACGACCATCACTATCATCACCATCGTCATCATCATCATCATCACCATCATCATCATCATCATCGTCGTCATCATCACGACCTTCACTATCATCATCATCGTCATCATCATCATCACGACCATCACTATCATCATCACCATCGTCATCATCACAACCTTCACTATCATCATCACAACTATCACTATCATCGTCATCATCATCATCATCATCATCATCATCACGACTATCACTATCATCATCACCATCGTCATCATCATCATCATCACGACCATCACTATCATCATCACCATCGTCATCATCACAACCTTCACTATCATCATTAACCGTCATCATCATCATGACCATTACTATCATCATCACCATTGTCATCATCACGACCTTCACTATCATCATCATCACAACTATCACTATCATCACCATCGTCATCATCATCATCATCACGACTATCACCATCATCATCACCATCGTCATCATCATCCTGACCATCACTATCATCGTCATCATCGTCATCATCACGACCTTCACTATCATCATCATCACAACTATCACTATCATCACCATCGTCATCATCATCATCATCACGACTATCACCATCATCATCACCATCGTCATCACTATGATCATCATCATCGTCATCATCACGACCATCACTATCATCACTGTTGTCATCACTGTCACCACCACCATCATCATCATCATCACCATGATCACTGGCACCTTTACCAACATTATCATCATCATCACCATCATCACTGCTGTCATCACCGTCACCCCCATCACTATCATCATCATCACGACTATCACTATCATCATCATCACCATCGTCATCATCACCACCATCACTATCATCATCATCACGACCATCACTATCATCATCATCACTATCATCATCATCATCATCATCATCACGACCATCACTAGCATCACCATCGTCATCATCATCATCGTCATCATCACAACCATCACTATCATCACAACCATCACTATCATCATCACCATCGTCATCACAACCATCATCACCATCGTCATCATCATCATCACTATCATCACCATCGTCATCATCATCACGACCATCACCATCATCATCACCATCGTCATCATCATCATCATCACGACCTTCACTATCATCATCATCACGACCATCACTATCATCATCACCATCGTCATCATCATCATCACGACCATCACTATCATCATCACCATCGTCATCATCACGACCTTCACTATCATCATCACGACTATCACTATCATCATCACCATCGTCATCATCACGACCTTCACTATCATCATCACAACTATCACTATCATCACCATCGTCATCATCACGACTATCAATATCATCATCACCATCGTCATCATCACGACCTTCACTATCATCATTATCAAGACTATCACTATCATCACCATCGTCATCATCATCATCACGACTATCACTATCATCATCACCATCGTCATCATCACGACCTTCACTATCATCATCACGACTATCACTATCATCACCATCGTCATCATCACGACTATCAATATCATCATCACCATCGTCATCATCACGACCTTCACTATCATCATTATCAAGACTATCACTATCATCACCATCGTCATCATCATCATCACGACTATCACTATCATCATCACCATCGTCATCATCACGACCTTCACTATCATCATCACGACTATCACTATCATCACCATCGTCATCATCACGACTATCAATATCATCATCACCATCGTCATCATCACGACCTTCACTATCATCATTATCAAGACTATCACTATCATCACCATCGTCATCATCATCATCACGACTATCACTATCATCATCACCATCGTCATCATCACGACCTTCACTATCATCAT